>JAQGAP010000243.1:0-47657 GCA_034697805.1 Orchesella bifasciata
GCGTCCCTGCATATTGATCATCATGGCATTGTGACGTTAGGTTCAGCTGGCTCACCTCCAATATTTCAATGGATTCCAATCAGGTTGGACGACCAACAACTTTATAAGTATTCTACAGCACTCCAAAATATTGAGACACAGCGGAATATCCAGATTCATGAGGCAAAATTAAAAAATGATTTGGTAGACAAGTGGAAAAGGCTACTCAGTCGTGTACAATCGGGTGAAGTAAGATTTCAAACTAAGTTGGGTCGTAAAATGGCACTACAGCATATTGAAGATGCTCTAAAAAGACTTCAGAATCCAATTAAGTCAAGCAGGCTCAATAGCGAATTAAGTGCTTATGAATCCTCAAGGAATACATATTTTCCTAAAGGGTAGTTTATAATTCAGTTTCGTTGTATTTAATTTATTATCGATGTAACTTCATCACATTATTACACCTATATTTCGTTTTATTAGAAATAGTTTTGCTTGTCCTAATTTATTGGGTAAAAATTTACTTTGTCTGGACGTTTGTGAGCTCACTTTACGCTGTAAAAACTAGAGCACAGATTTTTCTAATAAAATTGCATTCCACAGGAAACACACCTGCATAACAATTTTTGAAGTTTTTTGATTCACAATATCGCAATGAAATACCATCAACAATTATGAATTAACAGAATTTCATTTCATCGACCTATTGTATACTTAATCGAATATATGCATATGATTTCTTGTTGTGAAGATTTTTAACGAACTAACTCACAATAAAGTTGTATAAAATAATGTGTTAATATAATTTAAAAAAATGGGATTATATAAATTTTCTTTATTAAACTCAAAAGAATAAGTAAATCAAGTATACAGGATTGAATAAACACACATGATCTTAGATTCGGCAAACTAAATATATTTAACATATATATTGCATTAGTCATGCTACTTTCTTGAAATGATTTTTAAGAATAACATTAAGGAATTATACTTAAATATTCCTATAAATAATACTAGAAATATTTTGTTTCCATCGCATCTAAAAACTCTTGTTGACTTCTGATAACGGATAGACTAGTTGAACCATCTAACGCTGAAATTGACTTTTGAATTTGGTCCGTAGCCATTTGTTTAGCCAAACCCGACCGAAAGTTCCCTTCCCCTTCAGCTATTCGGCGGGAGAAATGTTCTAACTTTTTTCTTAAATCTATTTTATCCTGACGTTTCTTTTCAGAATTTTGTTTTGAGTTCGCTACATTTTCAAATACCGATTTAAACTTGATAATTTCCAATTCAGTTATGCCATGAGCTACCCAGACTGCGCCTGTAGCCGAGGCGTCAGCACCGTCTTTCTTGAATTTATGAAAATTTAAAATGCCTCGACGGTCAATAATGAGTTCTATATTGCCCACTGTTGTCTCTTCTGGTAGATTTAAAGTCCCTATTATGTTGGGCTGGCCACTTCGGTTGCAATTCTGGTAAAAGAACACTTCATTTGCCAGATCAAGAAGCCGTTTAGGAATAATTATGTTGTTTTCCCTTGTATTTTTATTCAAAGTAGCGTAATCTTTCTTGCTGGTATACACCCGCTCATGATCTTTAGATCCTATCTGGGAGTTAGAATATAAAATGTCTGACGATATATGTTGGAGGGAAAGTTTACTATAGGACGAAGTTTTTTCAAGAAAAAGGGAAGCTCCTTTTGCTACTATTCCTTCTTCCCATCCACACGTTTTATGGACAATTGACTGTTCTAGATACAATTTAGCAATTTTCATCATCTGTTTGAAGTCTTCGGTTTCATAAATATTGCATATAAATATACGTTTTTTTATTAAACCAAAGTATTGTGTCATAAATTTAACTGGGTTTTGACTTTGCAAACGGGCTTTCCAGCACGCATCATTTACATTCTTTTGCTGAGAATTACGACCGCGATCTCTGTCGTAATCCCCACAATGTCCCAAAATTTTAAGGGTATCTTTTTGAATATTTATTGAAAACATTGTTGCGTCAATTTGGTGTGAATTTTCTGAAAGTATAAAGATGTCATGCGATGTGTTTGCTTTCAACTGTTGATCCTTGGCGTATATTGCTATGGCTAGGTTTTCGTTTATCAATTCTATACCCTGGAAGCCTACGATTCTCCCTGCTTGCACGATTTGCTGACGTTGGGAACTGGTGAACCAAAACGGGACGACTACAGCAGCATGTGTTATTGAAGCATTGGTTTTCTGCATGGCGTTTTCTTTGAGCTTACAGAATAGCACCGCAAGAAGAAATTCCGTTGTAACTTGAAGGATGGTGTCCCCAATTGTGATGTTGGAATTGTTTGAAGCGATCTTTTTTCCTTCCATGATGCTACCAATGTTCCAAATCCGATGAAAGTTTGATCGCTGTTCTTCCATTGTGTTCTTGTCTTTTAAAATCTTCCAATCTCCGTCCTCAGTCAGTGCAACAATCAAGCTTGAAATTTCCTTGAAGGTTTCGTTTTTTGGAATAGAAACATGGATTTGGGTCAGGGATAAATGGTATATAATGTAAGAAGAGGAGCTTGAAGTAGTGTCCTCTTGTGAGGAGTCATCCGATGATTCTTTTTCATATGATTGGTTACTTAATTTGGAGTCTTGTAGTTCTTGGAATTTTTCCCAATACTTGTTAATATGAGCTTCCAACGTTCGCAAAGAACTAATAGTTTGTACCTGAGACCCATATTTTTTACGGATGGCTGACTGAAGTTCGGATTTTCTTTCCGAAAGCATATTATAATGAATTCTTTTGAACTCCCCGCTTTGATATGCATTTTCTTCTAAAATTTTCTCCATTCTGTCACAGTAAAGTTTCTTTTGGTGAGCTATTAGACCACCGATGAATTTTTGTTTTTGGTCCAATCGTCCCAGATTGTCTGCTTTGTATGAGCTGAACCCCGTTTCCAGTAGTTTTTCTAGTTTTTCTACAGCTTGCCGGGAGATTGAATTTTCTTCGAAATGGATAATGCTTTCTAAAGAAGTTTCTAATGCGGCTTTGCATTTCTTCTCAAGATCGCGGTGTAAAAATTTCAGGTTTTTTGGATTGAACTGTTGCATTTTGAATGTAGATGTCATGACCTCATTATAAAACTCAAATAAAACATTCACCGCTTCATTTGCAATTTTTTCCTCAGCTGTGAACACCAACTTTACCAAGTTTGTAAGTTGCAGATGTTTACAAGCATCTTTGGCATGATTTCTTATGACTTCTTCTATTTCAAAAGTGATGGCATCGTCTTCTATTTTGCTTAAAACAAATGTTGCTGTGCCTTCTTCGGAAAATACATCGGATTTTAAATATGCTGTTATACGTGAGTTATACGATGATACCAATTTGTGCACCAAAAAATATTGCTCCTGGATGTACTGACAGTTAGTGGCAAGAACATTCTGGAGTTCAGGTAAATTTGCATAGCTTGCTGATTTGCTGACATTTTCAATTGTTCCATTGAATAGGGATTTAATAAATTTGTCTGGTGGTTTTCCCAAATTTGATATTAACGCCCCCATATAGTTGACTTTCATTTGCAATTCTGCCTCCCCTTCAGCTTGCAATAAAACTCTTCTTTCAATTTTATTAGAGGGCTGATGCTTGGAGGTCATCATGAAACAGCCAAGGCATACAGTAGATAGAAATCAAAATTTATCAAACAGTGGCTTCTATAAAAAAATATTAAGTTTGTCCTGTTTAGAATGACCAGCTACATTGAAACAATTTTCAAATTCTGTCATCTATCGTTTTGAGCAAAATAATAAATATTTAATGTGTTCTAAAACTAGCTGATTGGTTGATTCAAAAAAATAATAGATCAGTAGTTCACTTACTTGTAAGAAGCCAATTCTGGTCTTCATAAAGTTTAATTTATTGGTTCCGCTTTCTGATTGTAGTGGTATTGTCAGCGGAGACTTTTATGCAAGCGTAGTTTCACTCTGTGTGTCAAAAGCTACATTTCTTACTTACATATCTGTCTCTTATTACGATCATGCCACATAACTTTTGACTATCCTAACCCCAATACGTTACGAATTGGATCATAAATAAAATCGTATGTATTGGTAGCCAAGTGGTAGGTGTTAATTAGTGGTAAAAATAATTTATTTTTCTCTATTTGTGTGTGTTGCGAACGCATTGAAGTTAAAACTGCATAGCTATATGTAACACCATTGATTTGCTTTTTCCTTTAAACACATATAGAGTAACCTGATACTAGCTCAGAAGATGTGTTAATAAAATTGTTAAAAAAGGCATAGCAAGTTGCCTAAGCCACTTAAATTTCAAGGCCAATAATCACTTTATCTTTTACGAGTCCAATTGTAAGCACATGAGATCCACGTGCTCTCAATAATTTGGTGAGAAATTGAGTATACATTAGTCAACAGATAATTTAATTACAAAATAAGTAAAGTGGAGACATGCCTACAGATGACCCTGCATTTTGATGACTTCTTGGAAATTTTTTCCTTCCATTCTATCGTTTACTTACGGCTTTAAATGCTATTTTAGGAACAAAAAAGACTTGTTTTAGAATTGTTTACGGAAAATCTTCTTCACTCATACTTTGATAAGTTTGTTGCGTTCTAAAGTGAAACCTTTCATATTGACTACACCTAAAGTTAAAAGTGTCCGGCTAAGAACGATTTCACGAGATTTCAGGTAAAAACTGTTTTAATTTTATAATTTTTTTTATAAATATGCTTTTGAACGAGCTATGAAGAAAATTTTAGTCAGCAATGATCGTATGTTGTTTCATTTTCTGCCATAGGTTTAAAATAATGCAAAGTTACGATTCTTAGCACTTTAACACCCAAAAACTGTCTGGTGTAACATTTGGTGTATATTTTGATACATACATCAGAAAAGCTTTGAAACGGGATGATTCGGAGATAGGCTTTCGGCTGTACCAATTTGATTGTTCTAAACGTACTCCTAAATTGAAATAAGCATTTTGTAAAAATTACCTAGTTTGTGTCATTGGAATACAGTCCCTTCGAGGTGGACGTTCATTCTCTTTTTGCCCATAACAAGAATGTCATTTTATGTAGTAATGGCGATAAGATAAGTCAACACCTGTCAGGCACAGAGCGTGTGTATCGTGTCACAGTTCCTACTTTCTGGAAGAACTGTGCTATTTCATACAAGAATAACTTGTGCTAAAAGTAAATTTTTACTGGAAATATATTTTCAAATAGTTGCTGCAGATTCGCAGGATGTTGCGTTGTTAACAGATTGCAGATAACATACTTTGCTGACAGCATCATATTTACGACAAACGTGGAGTTCTCGCAGATCTAAACTTACTTCAAAGATTCTGATCTTAACCTAAGTACTGGAATAGTATTTTTAGCGTCATGACTTGTTGAACTGGTCGATGTATGAAGTTGCAAATCTTATTGGCGTGCATTTAACGCATCACTTTTTATGTATACTTTGTCCACTCTTTTTATAGGAAATGTACTTTAGTAGAACATGTCACTTTTTATGATGTGGCATCCACCACCATAAATAGAAACCTGCACTTTTTAAGTCAATGCTTCACCAGTACGAAAAATTAGATTTCAAGCTAAATTAAATGAAATTAATATAATTTGACCTAATCAAACCTAACCAAAATTCTCCTTTGATATGTATCGATGTTCTAAGTACTGTATCATCTCAAGTACTGATGTATTAAATAAAGCTACCATTCATGATCACGTTTTCCCCCTGTGACTATTTCTGAAGTTCAGTTTGTCATTAAGTTGTAAAAAGCCTGTTTCCCTCGATTCTTCGGTCCATTCTCAATTACACTCTAACTCATTATTTTCTATAGTTATATAGAAATATTTAAGGTGGAATGATTGTGATTAACATTGGGGCGAAACGATTTGTGTGTAGTATAGCAGAAACTGATTGCTACTTGAGATACTTAATGTGCTTTACTACTTGGAAATGGAATGGAGAATGTACTTGTTAGTCGTTATTTGTTAAGTCACAGGAAAAAACCTGATCTTGAATCATCGGTACCTGAGATCATACAGTACTTAAAACATTGATACATAAGGAGAATGCAAAGATAAATAAACATACAAATGGAAAGGTAGCCATTAGAAGTACAACAAAAGATCAATTTTGGGAAGCAAACTATTGAACATTATTGATTATGTCTTTACAATCTACGCATTAGGAAATTTCATTTGATTTTAATAAATGATGATTAGAGGGCAATCACGAATGTATTGAGAATATTTAAACTTTCCCTACGTTTGGTTAGGTCACATTTATATTAATTTGATTTTATGTATCTTGAAATCTAATTTTTCGTACTGGTGAAGCATTGACTTAAAAAGTGCAGGTTTCTATTTATGGTGGTGGATGCCACATCATAAAAAGTGACCTGTTCTACTAAAGTACAATTCCTATAAAAAGAGTGGGCAAAGTATCATTTACGGTGATCGAATATATTTGTGTCAATCTTATTTACATTATACTTTATATTATTGTGAACCAACTTGGTCGACTTTGTACGGTTCAAGCAATACGTGACATGCAAACAGAAAAGTCACACGTTTTTTTCATAATATGTAGTTAAATTTCCATTCAATACTTAACAAAAGCAAATTTAAATTCCATCAATCGGTTGTAAGATGATTTGATAAAACTAGTCCTGTAGTTTCAATCCCAAAATTATTCATTATGCCAATTGTTCGTATCATTTTAAAGGTGCAAATAATAGTCTGGAGTAATCCGGCAGACATAAAACCTAAAGTTAGACTGGATAAAAAATAATAGGTTAAACGAGTGCAAATTTTTACCGTAAAATCTATTTAACAAACAATGTGCTTGCGTTCCAATATTCATCTAACAAGGTATATGATTCAACTGCCGCAAACGTTAAGCTCAGCTAAATAGTGCTTCTGATGTAGTTTTTGACGCTGAACATTTAGTTTTTGCAAAACTGACTTTTTGAATTTACACGTTAAGTTTATGGGACAGCATGAGCGCAAGCCTTTTGTATGGTTTTCCAGTATTTGTCAAAATTTTAATAATTTTTATGCATTTTTATTAGGTTTTTACCCGAAAATTTGTTAATCAGTTATTTTCAATAAAGTAAGATCACTTTGAGGTGACTCTGGTCAATCAATTCCGTTCTGTAACCTAAAAACCCAATAAATTATGTGTTTTTGCGAACATAAAATCTAATTTATAAATTCCAAATTTCGGTTTTACAAAAAACTAAATAAACCATCGTGTTCAGCGTCACAAACTACACTAGAAGCACTATTTAGCTAAGCCTAACGTTTGCGGCAGTTGAATCATGTACCTTGTAAGACAAACACTGTGGCATTTGCTTACCCAGTCCCTTAGCTAATTTGAAACCACTAAAAATTTAAAAATCGAAGTAAACACGAAAAAGTTCAGTCTAATACATTGATAACTAACGAAAATGACGGTTTCTAGTTGAATCAAATCTATGAGTTATAACTAACAAACCTCCTTTTTTATTTTCACGTTTCCAGCTTAAAACGGCAGTAAAAAACCCACTATGACCTCTTCAGATGATTCCGGCTGTGCGTCTTCGAAAGATCACAGAGAGAAAAATGAAGACTGTGCAATACAGCTTATTCGAGCGATTGGCGACAATGAAAAACCGAAGCTTCGGTTAAATAAACAAAATTTGCAAAAGATTCTCAACTCGGCTGAAGGGCGACCACTTATAGTAATTAGTGTCGTTGGCCCACCATGCACAGGAAAAAGCACACTCATTAACTTTATTTTGCGTGGCATAGAAGCCATGGAAAATGGAAGCAGAACTTCATTGGGGGACAACGGCGATCCACTAGTTGGCTTTGCCTCAGCTTTCCGCAAAAAATCCCCATGCACAAAAGGTGTTTGGGCTTGGAGTCGGCCGTTTTTGGTTGATCATGAACACAAAAAAATTGCAGTTATTTTGCTTGACACGCAAGGTTTAGATGAAACGTGGGTTGCGCAGGCCGTTCTTGGACTGGCATTTCTTTCTTCTTCTCTATTGATCTACAACACTGAGTCCAACGTCCCTGACAACATTTTTGAAGATTTATCTCCTTATTTAAAATTTGGCCTTCGATGCTGTGACACAGAAAATCAGCTTTTAGAGGAGGAAACACAGTTTCAAAAGATTTGCTTTCTTTTTCGGGATTGGAATCAACCAGAAAATTTTTCTTTTGGCTTTAGGGGTGGCAAACGTTATCTAGACGAACAAATTAGTGGCTTGAATAGGGGTATAAAACGGGTGGTGCGGGCTGGCATAAAATGCTTTGAACAAGTAAGTGGATTCCTAATTGCCCCAAATGCTACAGAGACATCGATTAAGCCTCCTACGGGCAGCGAGACAGATCAAGCATTTGAAACACATCTTGAGACATTCATTCGCAGCATACTTAAAACAGAAAATCTGTTCACAAAAAGGGTTCTTGGCGTTGAGCTTAGCCCTGGTGAGTTTGGCTATTTTCTTGAAGATTATGTCAGTATGTTCAACAGTATTGGGGAGGATGATGATGCAGTTGTCAGCGAAGAAGATATATGGGAATCGACTTGTAAAACGCTGCATGAGAATATTGTAAAATCAGCTTTTGCAAAGTACGAGAGAACATTTAACAGAAAATTTAAAAGAACCAACGACAAGTCCCCCGAAAGTCTTCATGCTATTCATGAAAGTGCTTGTAAAGATGCCAATTTGATTTTTGAAAATGCAAAGAAAATATCTGAGTTCGAGAGGCAGTACAAAAGAAAATTGCGAACTAAGATGAAAAATGCGTTTGAAAACCTTGAACCAGTTGGACTTGATACTGCCGATTTATATGAGGTCGCAGAAAATTTTACAAAAGTTGAACTCAAAACATATAAAAGGTCACTGCTAAAAAAAGCTGACAAGGATGGGGTGTACACGTCATCAGCGCTTAGTAAACTACATGATGGCCAGGTCTGGGAAATTTTAAACAGATTTGATGATATGTGTCCTTTGTCAGAAGGATCACCGCAACGAGAAGTACTCAAGAAGCAGTTGCAAAAGTCATTAGAAAACATCTATGAAAAAGAAGTATATATTGAATGGGTTCGAATGCAAGTGGAAGGCGACGACTTATCAACAGAATCTGAAACAGAAGAACAGAACCAAAACATAGAATTAATGCAGCAGCAAGCGGAGAACTGGATTGCTGAAAAACTGAAAGCCTACGAAGAAACCATGAGCCTATTAACAAATTCATGCAACGACTCAGAGGAGTTCAGAAAATCACACGTTGAAACCATGGAAAATATTTTAGGCTCCTTTGAAAATGATTGGAAAGATGAAAACCCAGATGTTTGTGAAGAATACAAAAACATGCTGGTTGAAAAGTTAGAATCCGTGTTTGCCGAGCTGCAGGATATATTAGGTATGCAATTACAAGGTGAGCGGTCAGCTGTCGAGGGAATTAAAGAACATGCAAGAAAAGAGTACCACGAAGAAATGGAAAAAGAGCTGCAAAAACAAGAGTGGTTTGAGTTGAAAGACCTGCTGATTTTGCACAACTGCACAGTGGATAGCGTAATCAAGGGATGTGATGAAGCTCAAAGATTAGAAGATGCTCACAAAAAATTGTTGCAAGACTACCTAAACATTAGCTTTATAAAGTACAAAGAAAAAAATGAGATGCTACTAAATTCTAAAAACGAACCCGCCATTGGAATTGACTTAGGTACAACCCACTGTTGTGTCGCAGTTTTTGTAAAGGATAAGGTGAGCATTGTAAGAAATTTACAAGGTCACCTCACAACACCAAGTTATGTTAGGATTAGCAAGGACGGTAGCACACTGGTGGGGCCATTTGCAAAAGCAAATTCATACAAAGATCCTGAGACTACAGTCTTTGATGCAAAACGATTAATAGGAAGACGATTTGATGATAAACATGTTCAAAATGACATAAAGTTCTGGCCATTCAAAGTGGTCGAAAAGAAGACGGCACCTGTTATTGAAGTTTGGGGAAAAGAATACCTTCCTGAACAAATTTCGTCAATAATTCTTAAACAACTGAAGGAGGACGCAGAAAATTTCGTAAAAAGAAAAGTTAAAAAGGCCGTCATAACCATACCAGCATATTTCACAGATGGTCAGCGCCAAGCAACGGTTGACGCTGGGGAGCTTGCTGGCCTGGAAGTCCTTACTATCATTAATGAACCAACGGCGGCCGCAATTGCTTACAAATCAGAAAGATTTCATGAAGATGCTAAGTATGTACTTGTATTTGACTTGGGAGGTGGCACATTTGATGTTGCGTTGTTGAAAGCGGACGCAAGCAGTATTGAAATACTGTGTGTTGATGGGGACAGCCATTTAGGTGGAGAAGATTTTGACAAAGCTCTTATGGAATATTGTGCCAAAAAGTTTAAGTCAAAAGAGAAAATTGACCTGTTTAAAGATAAGGATACCGATGATTCAAAGAAGGTATGTATAAACAAACAACGACTCAGGCGGCTTCAAACTAGCTGTGAAAGTGCAAAACAAGAGTTGTCTCACGGTCCAACAACTACCATCACCATTGATAATTTTGCCGATCAAAAAGATTTAGTGGTTACTATTTCACGTGCAAAATTTGAACACTTGATAGCTCCACTGTTAAAAAAGACAATAACCATTGTAGAACAGACACTATGCCAAGCACAACTTTCAAAAGATGATATTGGAGACATAGTTCTGGTGGGTGGTTCAACAAGAATTCCAAAGGTTAAAGAAATGCTGTCAACGTGTTTTAATGAAAGGGCCCTAAACCATGAGATACATCCCGATGAAGCTGTTGCTTATGGCGCTGCTATACAGGCGGCACTCTTGAATGGAAATACCGACACCAAACTTTCACAATTTTCGTCAATTCAAGATGTTACCCCTATGTCTCTTGGTATTGAAGTATACAAGGATGGAAAATCAGGTCAATATTCTCCGATTGTTCCAAAAAGCACAAGGATTCCAGCAGTGAAAATAGCAAAATATGCAACATTAAAAGACAACCAGAATACATTCCTAATAAGCATTTACCAAGGAGAACACAAGACTGTAAAGAAGAATGAATTTTTGGGCCATTTCATTGTCAAAGACGTTCCCAATGGTGCAGCTGGAGAGCAAACAGTTGTAGTCAGAATGGAGGTCAACAAAATGGGTATACTGCATGTTACAGCCGTCTGCCTAAGTTCAACAGGTTCCAAAGTCCAACTAGATGTTGATGAGGATAAAGGAAGGCTAAGCTCAGAAGACAAAATACAATGGTTAAAGGTTCGTTCGTAGCAGTATGCGTAGGATATGTCTTTCACCCCGTTGTATATTTTAAACTTAATAAGTGGTAACTCATTGTATTGCAGAATAACAATGATGACGGCGCCATGGTTGAGCAGCCAGAGACAAATATTGATTTGGACGTCAATGGGATGGATGTAAAAATTGATGGTACGAAGAAGCCGAAACGAACTAAAAAACTTTTGTTTTTTCGAACAAATAGTAAGAATTAGAATTAAGTCCTTGCAGGTAATGCATTTTATAGCTCTTTGTTACTAATAAAATTCGACTGAAAATTCTGTTCTGCTAATTCACCTTAATTCATTACCAATGGCATACAAATGATTTTTTATCTGTACTGTTTTGTATTATAATGCTACGAATATTTCAACAGCATTCATTAAATCAGTGTAAAGGAACGACACATTTCTTCCAGCAAAAATCCTTTACATTGTTGCCAATTAAAACACTTCCGGATGTTCAAGGTGAAATTCATGTCGAATCAAAATGTGAAAATTTTTACAACCTCAGTTGAACCAATGATAATAAATAACGTGGTTTTAAAAGAACTTAATAAATTATCATTTTTTCAAAAATATCAATAATTATATATCGTCAATTTTTTATTGTATAACTTAAAGTAAGCTCTTCACAGTACAACCATGTGAAATTCAAATGCAAATTACTAATATTCCATAAAAATTAGATCAGCAGCAAAAAAACTACATCAGGTAAAGCCATGCAATTCTTAACTAAGTTCACTTTACAACTACCAGTGTTTAATTGACATTAACTGCAATTTTCATAAACAAATGACTTGTCATAAAAATAAAATTGAATGTGCAATGAAGAGAAATAATAAAAATAAATTTTGAACATTAGTTTCTTTAAAAGAATTAGAAACTCAAAGAAAATTAGATTACAGTTTTTCTTGTTATTTTCCATTTCTATTTGTAGTCATGTTGTTTGTGATGTTTTGATAAGCAGGTTCGAAGCTTCAACTCAGGGGTACACATACTTTGATCTTTTAAGTTTTTTTTGTTTTCGTAGCTACATACGAAATACATGAAGAAAAACGCCTCAAAAATTCGTCGGCTACCATTCATTTTAAAACACATCTGCTTAAGTTGACTGACAGTCTCGTCTGAGTCGTTTCCTATCTGCATTAAGCTGAAAATAACTCGATCGGGAAAAACCGGACTCAGGCTTGCAAACTGAAGCACAACGCTAAGTAGTGGGATAGGATTTCTCAACCTACACAACTTGTTATTCAAGTGTTTACGTGTGATTATGTAACTTGTAACCGTCGGCAGAAATGACTTCAATGTCACAGCTTCATTATGATCGCACTTAAAATAATTGACAGAACTTTATGACAAAATGTTTCATTCATTTGTAACGTGATTTGTTCCATTTCAAGTTTATCACATGTGTGTGCCCAATTTACACGCAAAACAAATGAAGATATAAAATCAAGAAAATGTGAATACCTGCTGCTGCATAAAGCGTTTTGCTAAACTTTCCGGACTTATTCAATTTCAGTCTGTAATATTGGATCACGCGCTGTGAAATTCCAGCTAATCTCAGGGTCATTTGCACGCCAATTTATTGTGCAATATTTCTGTTATCAAAGCTACTTAATGAAAACACGTACAAAAACGCTTAAATAATTGGTAGTTAATATGCATGTAAAGTCAACTGTCGACATCAGACAAGTCTGAATCGTTTCCTGTCTACAATAAACTCAAAAACACCATTACGTTCATCTTAAACTGTCAAGCTAGAATACAATACAAATTATCGAATAAATGACCTCGGAATTTTTCAGAGTAGTTGTCCGTTGTAAATACAGTAAATACGATAACGAGGTCACCTGTCCCAATTAAATCTCCAAACCCGGTTCAATGTCATTTCGGAAAATTGGACCTACTTCAATTGATTGAAATTTGACAGCAACGCCTGAATTTCTTTCATTCGTCTGCATCGTGACTCAATTCAATATCAATTGTTTTCGCCACCATTTACCAAATACCAAAAGAAAGTACCTAACAATTTTGCAATGATTACCCAAGTAAACCAAGTGTTAAATTGAGTGACAGTTATATCTGTTCCAACTATAGCAATTTACTCAGAATTAAGCGTGACCAAAAATAATTGAACATTTTTGTGATCATCATATAAATTGGTCGATTGACACTGATGGACAGGCGAACCTACGGTGTTTTCTGTCTACAATAAAATTAAATGAAGAAAATTAAGTGGTTGGAGTGACAAATTATGGTCAGGTCAGGTTACCCCATTAAACGCCATTACATTGATCAATTGATTTACATTGGAAAAATTCCATAATTGGTTTTATAACGAAAATCATGTGATATTACCAGATAGCATGTTGTATTTCGTAAATGAGGTTTTAAATGCGCATGAATTCATTTCTTTTTTCCTGTTGTATTTGGCTTGTGATCCTAATTTGAACTTAATGTTGTATCAATGATTTTTAAAACTCTAAGAGTCAATATTATTAGTTACGTACTAGAAGTTTTTTTTGTTGCTGTGTAACAGCTTACTTAGCAAATATTTTCTTCTAATGTAATTTCTCTTTTCACAATTCGGGTAAACTTGCATCATTGCATAATACATTTCTAAGTACGACGCTCCATCATCGAAATTATGAACCAATTAAAATTGAACCTAACTGAGCTTGAACTGTAAAGGGTGATAATAACGGAAATGTAACAAAAGGTGCTTTTGCAAACAAAAAAGGTGTGAAAAAACTGTATGGTTGACTCAGCATTTGTTATTCGTATTTTGGCGTCTGATGAGAGTTATTGGAGCAATAACAATTAGCAAAACTAAATTCTTTATGAAAACTTGTCCATTAAACAAATTCCAAATTCAGATCATGCTCTAAAATAAATGCTGAATGTAAATTGTTTGCGTTGTAGTTAAGAGTAATATGTACTATTTAAATTTAAGTAAACATTTTGGGGTTACTTTAAAACTAAATTTTCATCAACCATGACCTTTCTTGCTTATGGGACCTCGACAGATAGTATTCGAAATAAACATTTGATTCATGATTTTAATTTTTTGATAGAATTTTGTACATTTAGGTCGTGGATAATTTCATTGCACCAAATTTTATGGACAAGTTATGCTGTAGTGTTTTTTACATTTTACATGTGACTTGTTTAAGAAATGAATTTAATTTAAATACTGTTCGTTATTTACAAAATATATTTATTAGTTATAAAGCAACTGAAACAGGTTTTTGTCAGAGAGGTAAGAGAGGAGCGTTTGCCCATGTTAAAGATATGGAGAGAGTGTGATTCTCGTCAGTAAGAATAGGTAACTTTGTTTCGTTAACTATTAAGTTTTATATAGGATTAACTGTTTCCTAACCAAGTCCCTTTTTGGCCGCTCATCATCGTACCGTGGAGTTTGATTGAAATTTTGAAGTAGTCAAGGACATAAAGTTACCTATTTAAAATATTGCCATCACACTTATAGCCAGTCTATTTTATATAGGGTCTTTGGTTTTCGTGTACCCTTAGCGTATGCATGTTAACTTTCAAATCTTAAACTGTGACAATTCTCCCTTCCGACCTGTTCATGCCTTTTTCAGTGCTACCATTATGCTTCCACGTTTCATAACCTCATATTATGAACATAAAACGACTTGAATATAAATAGTTTAATGGCTTACTTCCATTTGCTCTACTATTTAATAAATGCATAAACCAGTTTATGTTTACCATAAATTAAATTGTGAACTGTAAATGCTCTGCGAGTAATAAAAAATATTCTTTTTCCATCGCAATTTTGCCTGTATGACTGTCGAAGATTTCAGTATCTCAAAAGTTGATCTTGGAAGACGTCTAAGACGTCCTAGAAGACTTCACAAGCTAATGAACCTATACCAAGGGTTCTTTTTGCAATTCATTACGTTTTTAACTCACCACTGAAGCTATAACTTTCCTTTTTCCCAATAGTTTGCGTTTTTTGAAATGTTAAATGTTTGACAAAATGTACTTTTTCTTATTGTTTGCTATAAAAATGAAAAAAAAACTGAAATTTAAATCAGTTTCACATGCTCTTCTCAACTTTAAAATTTCAATCAGTCCTTTGTAGATTCTTTGAATGCATCGTGTGGTATGAAAGATAGACTATTGGGCTTCCAAATTCAGAATCAGATTTTTTTTCAACCCGGCTCATTTGATTGGATTACCACAAAAGATGAAGTTTACAATAGCAATCATTTTCGCACTTTTCATGTATCCTGGAACAGTACTAGGACTTTTTCATTCTAAATGTTTTTTTGGGAATGTTTGTCTTTAAAAGCAATCATATAGTTTTTTACGCTTTAATAATGGAAATCCCATTAAATTCGGACGATGATTACTGTCGGTCGAGTTTTACTAAACTGCAAAAGTTCTTTTTGAGAAATTTGAAATTAATCTTGAAAATTATATATCATATATTTGATTTCATGTATTCTTTTTTCACAAACATTAGTTTCATTTTTAATACATAACAGAGGAATGTATAGTACTATTAGGACAACTCATTTTCGTATATCTGAAATACAAGTTAACCGTTTTCATGCAACGGTAAATCATCGATTTATTATTTGCAACCTTCACTTCATTAAAAAATCATTTGTCCCAATTTGCATTTTTTCAACAAGCCTTCCATTTTTAAATCGTTAATGCTCTGCTATAAATATAGTTACATCTATGTGAAACTGAAACATTTAAAATTTCAGGTTTGTAAATGGTTTTTACAAAAACCGGATTCCAGTCATTTTGCATGTCATGTTAAAATACATGTTCATGAGTTCATCACGAGAATGATACTTTGAGCAATTGTGCAACCGAATTAGCTTCCGCATCCACTTATAATTATGATATAACCAAAAACAATAAAGGTTTTTGCAACGAAGGTTTACGTAATTTATCCTTTGACACTAGTCCGTGTCATTTCTACAAAAAGGATGATTGGAATACCAAATTATGTCCAGTTCAGACTGTCAAATTGTCTCCTCTTACATCTTTTCAATTTCCCATTTTACGTTGCATTCGACTGGCTTGTGAAGTTGAATCACGCACTGCGGAATTCCAGCTCAGGGTCATTTAATGTTGGACTCATTATGTAACAGTTTTGTTCTCGTGACTATTTACAGAAAACATGGACAAAAACACTTAACTACTTCGGTGAAGATCATAAGCGTATGTTCATCTGTTGACATTATTGACAGATAAGTCTGGACTATTTCCTCTCTTCACTTAACCAATAATAAGGTGATTGAAAAAACCAGCCAGTGTTAAACTCGAATTGTTAAGTTACGACACCTTGTTATTTATCGATTGAATAACCACGAGATAGCTTCAAAATGATTTTAAGTCGACATGATTGGCGTTAAGAGAAATGTCGAAATTTGTTTCATTCGTTTGCAGCGTGATACTTATAACAAAGACAAAAGCATTTAACAATTTGCGGAGGAATATTCAGTGAAATACACGAATAGTCATTGACTTCCAGTCACATTTGAGTCCACTGTGGCGACTTGAAATTAAACATGACAATTTTTTTAAATTAACCAGTGTCAAAGTAAAATTATCTGCTGACAATAATTGACAGCCAAGTCTGCATTGTTTTCTGCTTACAATAAACTCCAAACGAGGTGATTGGAATCATACGTTATGCTCAGCCCAGACATCCAAATTAAACTCAATGACATCAATCAATTCGATTGACCTTCGATAAATTCCATAATTGGCTTTATGTAATAAATCATGTGTAACTACGTAATATTTGCCATATTTCGCAATGGTTGATTCATCGCTATTTACTGCATTATTTTTTCATTACTTAGGTTTTTGTGTACCTAATTTGCATGTAATTGTAACTAGATCTTGCAAACGAGTTTTTAAACTCTACGAATGAATGTTACCAGCCGTTACTAAAAGCTATAGCGTAAAAAATGTGTAAAAACTATGTTAAAATAAGCTTGTAAATTATGATAAAATTATGCTTTCTGTCTTTTGAGATTATATTTGCACCCTTCATGAAACTCTACTGAAACGATCCCATTTGGTTTGTTATATTTGCGATAAAACAAATTACAACAGAGGATGTTATAAAATATGTTGTGTTTTGCATAATTATCGAAGGTTTATATGGTAGTCTGTTTCGCCTAACATACGACTTACTTCGTGTAAGTATCGTTTGTTACATGCTCCAAATACACCAACAACTGCAGAGTTACTATTCAAATTTTTAAATATTCATCACACAAATTAGGCGTTGTTCCAATAGGTGGTTTAAAAAGGTTTTTACTGCGACGTGATATGTTAACAAGACCGTCCCAGCAAAAAGGGAGACTTCAGAGAAGCGTTATGCAAGACACTATGATTAACATTCGTGATTTGGTGACATTACACAGCGTCTACATAGCATTTCTTAGTCAAGAGATATGCGACAATTCATTTTTTATGTATGTTCCTAACCACAGTTCAGGGTATGGAAGATAGATACAACAACAATACCGGAAATTGAAGCCCCAAGTGTGCTGATGGTGCAAAAATCGAGACTTTTTAATTTTTTTTGAGCATGCATCGAAAAATCATGGAGTGACCCTGTTGGGTCCACCTTGGAAACCATTCTTTTTCATGCCAGTCCAAAATTATTGTATTTGGATTTGATATCAAATTGATTTCAATTTTTCTGCCACTAGTTGTACGTTTTGACGTTTGAATGGTCCAGATTGGATATTCCGATCCGGAGATATGAATTGATTTGTGTTTTGCACCATCGTATAACTACATACTTATTCGAAACTTTTTCGAATGCACGTAGTAACAGTTACTGCTACTAGTACATATCTCGTTGTGTTTCTCTGAAGAAAAAATGAAAAATTTAGTTAAATGACTATGACTATACTTATTTACATTTATTAATTTTTTAAAGAAAGCTATTGAGAAGTTCGATTTTTGTGGTATGTTTGCATGTGCACGAGTTGTTTAAAAAAGTTTTATTGAATGTATGTCACGGCCATTTTGTACCTATTGTATTAATGTGAAGCATTTAATTTTGAAAAATTGCCCCAAGTTTGTTATCAGAACATCTACTAAGCCTTTGTTTTTGTGGCCATCTACCGAATTTGTAGTAAAATAAGCTTAAATGTATGTGATAACGAAATTTTGTGCGCTGTAAACTTGTCGTTGGGAAAAACCATTTTTGCACCTCTGAGTTAGCTTGATAACCTTGCACAAAGTCCAAAAAGAGGTAACCTACCACGCATTGCCGAATTGGATTCAATGCCACCTCAATGATGACCCCACTTAAAATGATTGACAGCAATTTGTATGAGACGAGATTATTTCTTTTGCAACATCATTTGTGACTTGTTCCCGAAAACATGGAAAAACCCATTCAATTGACTTTGATTGACAGTCATGGTTCCTTTTTCCTGATCATTGGAAATGTTAACATGAAAATAATTTGATCGGATAAGCTAATTAATATACGTTTATACATTCTTCCTTTGGTAATATTTATTAACTTTAATTTTCCACGGGACATTTAGATGTCGTTGCCATTAACTGTTTGATGAGGGTGTTTGGGCCAGATTGGATGTTTAGCTGTGTATTGTGTTACGGATTTAAAAATGAATTAAAACTTGTTTAAGTCTTGCAAAATCCATTTAAATGGGAATTGCTTATGACATGCATGCAGGAATCATTCACTTTACACAAATGTAATGATCTTATTAATTATGAAAAAATACTTGCCTACAGGGTCCCCAAAATCATTAATTAGTTTGCCAAGAACTACAAAAACAACATATGTGAGAGCTTCTAAAGATTAACTTAAGACTCTTGCATTCTATTTGAAGTGATCTTTATCCTAAAAGTAAAGCATTCCGCATTCACTTTCCGGAATAATCTTTTAGCAAACAAAATCCCATATACTTACAAAACATCCATGGAAGCACTAATATTAATTTCATCTGCATGAATAAATGCTCTACATGAAACATGAAAATGTTCGACATGAAATAAAATATTCACTTTCAAAGAACGTTTTAAGAGGTAGAACGTATGATTTTTTGCAGCTTTGTGTACACTTTTAATACACATGGCTTTTCGCTTTGGCTTTCGACATTGATTGATTGATGGGGCCTAGGTCATTTCCTGGGTACATTACATTGGAAATGAGGTGATTAGGAAAAAAATGTCCACTTAAACATTGTAATTATGACGCACTGCCACTTTTATCAAATGAATAGCCTCGAACTGCTTACACATTTTCGTGTTATGTTGCAAATCACGGGGTAAAATGAGGAACCTTGTCTCAAATAGCAAAGATCGGTTCAATGCCACTTTGCTCTTTTGACCCCACTTGATATGACATATAGAAATGTTCAATAGTTTTATTTATTTCCAACAACTAGAAGATTCGTTCTAAATTTTCTTGAGTTTACCATATTTCCAGCAGAAAAATTGGTTTACGTAAAGATAAACAAAATTACAGTAATGCAAATGATAACCGCTTGCACAATTTTTGCTTGACATTTTTGGATCACTACTGATATGGCTCGTTTTCATCCATTAAATTTTGATGAGGGAGTGTTTACTCATGTTAGTAATCTTAATTAGTATGGATAGTGTAACTTTCTTTGCTACAAGATGGAAATACAATCAAACACTTATGGAATTGGATGAAGATAGAATTTTTAAAAAATTTTCCTTTGCGAAATATATTTGTGGCATAAAATCACTTCTACTCGAATCATGCAAACATCTGGAAAAGCATGCACACCTCTGTATAACTTTCGAACCATTTAACCGGTTTTTACTAGTGATTTGCTTTTCTGCAAATTAAACAAATAATAGTTGCAATATGTTGCAATTATCGCTTATATAGTGTAGATTATATTCAAATTAGCTTAGTTTTGTTTGTTGCGTTGTTGTTTTGTACTGAAATTTGAAAAGCCGTTTGGTCACAACCATGTTGTATGCAGCTAATGCTTGTTAACGAACCTATCTTTAGTTGCACTCTTCATATATATCATAAGGTCACTTGTTTAGACATTTTTACGCTAAAATGGAGTGTTCATGCGGCGTCTTACCTGTTGCATTGTCTATCTTCAACAGATGGTCTGTCTCTAGTTTTTCATTAAGGAATAGGTTTTCATTTATATTCCAATAGAATCCTACTTGTCTAAAAGACATTTTGTAGGTTTAAAAAACCAATTTCTTTTGCCATTTTAGCAGGTTTCAACAAACTTTTTCATTCGTCATAATCATTAAACAATCAGTTGCATTCCAGATGTAAATAAGGTTGTCAAAATTCCTATTAACTTGAGTGATGCGTTGTCAAATGGGCATTTCTGTTTGCTTAAGCTTAACATGCTTGAGTCACGTTGGTACGTAGTTCAAATTACATGATTCAGTGTAAATTACACTTTGAACTGTTGTGCAACAATTTTGCATTCGTTATAACTTAACTATTACGTGAGCAAACACTTCTCAAAAGTTGAGCAATAAATGTTCAAAACCCATTTACTGAAATTGATTGACAATCAAGTCTGAATCGTTTCCGGTTAATATTAACTTAAATAAAGCGATTGCGAAAATCCAATAATATTGTACACTTGAGACGCCTATATAGTAACACAATAATAATCTAACAGACAACATCACACGACCACTACAGATAGTTTTATGATGTAAATCAAGCGTTATTACACAAACAACCTGTTACGTTTTTTCAGATATTAATGGAATGCTACCTTGTAAATTTGATTCCACTTGTTATAATTGACAGTTGACAGCGGTGTATGAAAATGTTTCATTGGTATGCGTCGTTTAAAGATATATCAAACCTAATTTCATCGCACGTTTGGAATACATAGACAAACACTTATTATCTGGCGACAAAAATTCATGAAATCATTGCTTTCGGCGCTGATTGATAATCAGATCAGGGTCTTTCCATTCCATCGACATGATAGACATAAATAATTGAATGTGTTTCATTTATCTGTAACGTGACTTCAATTTTTAATTGATTTATGTGAGTGAAACCAGCAGTTCACCAAACAGAAAATATGCTTGGCGTAGAAATCATGTGAATGCAATGAAAGTATTATTGCGATTTATTGTTTTTCGTTCATTTTACTGGATTTATGAGATTTTTCCACCAATTAATTGTAAAACCTATCTAATTTTTTGCAGCATTCTACAGTAAAGATGGGTTTAAATGACGGGTTTGTTTTATCATGTCTCAGGTTCAAAAGGATGCTGATAAAACCGCAAGGACTATATTAAAAAGTATTGAAACTTTGTTTAAACTGTCGTCTTTCTTTTCTTCCTTACATTTTTACGATAGCATCTTTGTAACGACTACAAATGTCGACTAAATTTATTTTTGCATCATTAGTTTTACTGTTATAAGCACGAATATGTGTATTTATTTGAAACATTGTACATTTCTTTCCATTGAGCTGCGTAATGAATTGGGAAAATCAATCAAAACCACATTGTGTGCTGAATTTGCCTGCCAAATGTCATATGCTTAAAAATAAAGATTTGTAAAATAGCTATACGGTGTTAATCACAGAATTGATCATTTAGGTTTCGATGTTCCTGAATCACGCTTTACTTTGTTGCCGGAGTGTTTTATCGCGGAGAAGTTATCCCTCACGACAATTTCTTTTTGTGTTGCAAGAGTCATATTCAAGGAACAAAGCTTTCTTAATTCATTTCAAAAATTGGTTCCAGACAATTTGCGGAATTATGTTGAAGCAAACTCCCACGAATTTCACGTAACCCTGATTACATTTTGTCCTATTGCGTAACATTTTTTATTTTCATGGCCATTTGCAAAACCCAAAGACAGAACAAGCAAACAAATATCAGGCGACAAATTATAATGGAAATTCACAAGTCAAAATTGATTGAAAGTCATATCTAGGCGTTTTCTCTTCACAGTAATTTTAAAAAAATCAATTACGATTAAACCTGTCACGTTTGGCAGAAATTGGTTCGATGCCACCTCGTAAGTATGTTCTCACTTAAAATGATTGAAATCTTTGTCGGTATTTGCATCATTTGTTGGGACTGTTATTTTTTCAATATAAAATGTTTTCGTCGCAATTTACAAATACAGAGATGCAAACACTTAAAAGTCTGGTGAATAATGATTACGTTAATTAATCCATTGAAATTGATTGACTACTAACAACCCCAATTTCTGTCTGATTGGCACCTCAATACTATATTATATCATTATGTAAATAACTTTCCACAACCACTTTTGTGATGAAAATTGAATATGATTACGAGGTAACCCGACAGATTTCGCAGAATTTCCATATTATTCGCTATTTGAAATTATGTTTTTGCCTTAAACGGATGACAAATATGTCTGAATTCGTTTCATTTGTAAACGTCGTAATTACATCAAAATGATTATTTTCGTGATCATTTACAGAAAACAATCACGCAATCACGTTTGCGACGAATGTCAAATAATACTGACTGTCACGTTATGTTTGTTTCCTATCTAGATTAAATTACGTAATTTGGTTCATTGGGGTATATTCTCTTGAAATGATTGACAGCAAGGAATGCATGTTTCATTCATTTATCACGTGATGTTTTCGCTTTCAGTTTTTGTAATATAGCCAATTAGGCTGCAAAACAAGTTTTAGATTAATGTGAATGCTAATAACAACCGGTAGTACGGGTTTTCAAAACCTTTAAACAAATTTGGTTGTCTTAATGCCAAACTAACAGCTACTAAATATAGGTTCTTCCTAAACCAAAGTACTAAAATCAAGTTGACGAATATAAACCACAATCACCGGTAGTTTTTGCTGTAAAATAAATTACTTCATAGCCTTCATTTATCGCAGCAGTGTCAATAATTTTCGTCATTGCAGATAAGCATCTTACAATTAAATAATTATGAAAATGAACTATAGCTATTTACATACTGTTATCCTTTAAATTCTGAACTAATTTTTTACTTTGTTGTTCTTGATATTGATGCTAAAATTTCTAAAGGAGCTATCAAACCATATTGCGGATTTCAGTATCCTTAATGACTGATAAGCTAATTAATAGCTTTACGAGTTACTTTTACCAGCTCTGTTTAACCACAGGTCGATTGTTAGTAGACTATTAAAAACTAAAAGCAAGTCCATTATTTTTTGTGTCATCTCGCGTCTTCAACTGTGCACATATTTTGTTAATTTATTGTAATTTTGTAAAAAAACCATATATAAATATGGTTTACATATTATTTACATATATTTACATATTTACATAAGACATTCAGTAATGAATTTCAGATTTACATGAAGGTTTTGACGGTTCGTTGTGGCCCTTTGTTTCCTTAAGATGTAAAAAACTTGACCGATTGTAGGTCAGCGTATTTAAACTTTGTCCATTTAGGCATCATTTTATTACCACCTATCAAGCCCAATGACAAAAACAGGTAAATTCGCGAGTTGCCGAATATTAATGCAAATTCGCAAGTTGGCGAATATTCATGTAAACTCATTTGTT
The DNA here is from genome assembly GCA_034697805.1 of Orchesella bifasciata. NCBI lineage: Eukaryota > Metazoa > Arthropoda > Collembola > Entomobryomorpha > Orchesellidae > Orchesella > Orchesella bifasciata. The sequence continues at coordinate 23,854 of JAQGAP010000243.1, forward strand.
CCCTGTCGAAATTGATTGACATTCACGTCTGGTTCGTTTCCTGTACACAGTAATTATTAGCCTTAAATTAAGACGAACGGCGAACCCATGCGTAACTTGTTTCGTGTGGTAACTTGAGTAAGCTTACCAGGTAATCCTTCACTTTTCGCAGAAATTGAATTTATGATATCTCGTGATTGCTTCACGATTTTCACTTCAAATGATTGACAGCACGGTCTGACGATGCTTTGAAAGCATCTTGTTTTTTTAATTTAAAATGTTTTAGCGTGCATTGACTGAGTTAGACACTTGAAACTTGTAATTTATACTTTGAACAGTCTTGTCTGCAACAGTTTCGCTCTTATGACCACTTAAAAGTATGCATGGTCAAAAATAAGTAAAGATTTTTGTACAAATGTTCATTTAAAATCAACTGTCGACATTGATTGATGGTAATCTCCAGGTTCACTTCATGATTCCGCAATGCTAATCAGTGGAATAACCTAAACCTTTACGTGCATGCACAGCTGGCTGTATGTTGCAAATCAGGTGTGATTACACAGTAACTTTTGACTTTGCACAGAAATAGTCAATTCCACGTCAAAATGATGATCTTATTATTCAAAATGTGGAATCTAACGTATGAACATACAAAAAACTAGTAACGGTTTTCAGGTTCCCCCGACTTGCCAATTTTGCCAGCTTTCTAGTTGTTTCTGTAAACTTCAAAGGTCGGATGCTTTCTTCGTCATATATAGTTAAAAACACTAAATCTTTGTAAAACTCTTGACTTTTGACTACTAGTTCAAACTTAATCATTCAGTTCCCAATTTATTACTTGGCTTTCTTACTCAGAATCCTTTCCCGAAGCATGCTCAAAATTTGACAGGTCGACAGAAGCTTATCATAGCTGTTGTTAGTCTCTAATTATATAGAATAATTACTTCCTATTTACTTTTATTATGCATACGGTGACAATTATGGAAAATTCTATCGTCAGCTTTACAAAAACTTGCCTGCAAAGATATTTCTTGTCTTTATTTTTCATCCTTACAAAGCCAAGTAATTGTAATCGACCGACAAAGACGCTACTCCGTTTGTGACAGCCAAACATCTATGTTACTCCACACTAATTTGTTCAGTAGTAGCTTTCTCGGTTACATTGCTTGGGATGTTTTCTGACAAAAAATAGCTTTACATTGTAATGAGACACTATCTTAGACTCGCTTGTGATAGGTAACGTAATTGTTTATGGAAGGTGAGGCTCTAATACAAAATTCGGCTGTAATACGTACATTGAATTTTACCTAAACAATTTTTGTACCCACTAATCACAAAAATGTATTGTTACTCATAATAGACTTAAGATTTCACCAAGTACTGGATTCCTGGGTTATTATGTACCTTTAGGTACATAATAAGAAGACCTTGTATCGCGTCGTCTGTCGTCCGTCTGTCTGTGAAGTCTCTAACTTCCGAACCGTTTGACTTTTTGAAATTCTGATTTCACCGGTCGACAGTTTAGGTCAAGTGTGAGGCTAAGTTCGTAGATGGGTTATCTGGGGTCACGGGAACAAGGTCAACTGATAAGCTAAACCAATATGATAAGTCACATATAGCTTGTGATACATCATTCGAAAGCTACTGCAGTGCTGATTACAAATATGCATTGCAAATTTAAATCAAAACTTCCGAACAGGTTCGAAAAGCACGATTAAGTGTTTCGAATGACCAACATGGCTTGTGATATACCAATCGAACCTACTGCAGTGCAGATTATAAATATGCACTGCAAAGTTCGAAAAGGGTCAAGGGTCACTTGAATGACCAACGTGGCTTGTGAATGTGAAGTTAGTTGAGAATATAATTCATTTATGACACAAAGATCACAAATTTTGTAATAAATATGTCTAAAGGTACATCGCTACATCTCGAGTTGTATGGTTTATTAATTTTAATCAAGTTCATATTCTTGATTGAATAGATTTTCGTGCAGTGTATTTTTTTGCCATAGAACACAATTAGGGTATTATTTGGGTACTAATGTGAATATTTTCCATTCCGATTGATACTTCAGCATAGCGTCACGTTTCATAAATTACACACGTGCTTCTGTATTCAACGTCAGTCTGAATTACACTTTGAACTGTTGTGCAACCATTTTATCATTGAGGTTCCTTTAATGACTACGTGAACAACCATTCAAAACTAGACAACTAATGTTCGTAATTATCCCTAATTTGATCGACAACAAGATCTGAAACATTTCCGGTCAACAACTAACTCATAACCAAAGCTTTCTGGATAACCAATTTTCACCCACTTGAGAGCCTCTAACGTAATGTTTGTTTAGTAGACAAACCGATACTTCAACAAAACCCGGTTTTATGTTGTAAATCAAGTGTGAATCTAAAAAAAACCCTGTCACGTTTGGCCGCAATAGGTAAATTTTACAAGCGTAACCATTATGTCACTTGAAATGTTTGACAGTTATCAGCTGTGTATGAAATTGCTTCATTCGTATGTGCTGTATTTTTTCGAAAATATGTTATCGTGGTCAATCGGCTAGTTCATATTACTTTTAGATTTACATTGATAGAAAAGGTTTGTTTGGCAATGATGTACAATTCTAATCCATTTAAAAATTCGGTTTTGTCATTCATCAATGTTATGTTGAATCAATGCTCTTGGGCCAGCGCAATTTATACTTCGCCCTATTGTGAAATATCTTTCTGTTTGCATGTTTAATTACTAAGTCCGCCGCCAGTACCGTTGACATTGAAGTGACTGTTACGTCTGGGTCGTTTCCTGTAAGCATTAATTGTTAAACTGAAAACAAGGCTGGTGGAAAAACCAAATTTTGCCTAAATGACACCTCTTAATGGTAGCGCAATAAGGTAGATAACCAACCAAACTGATTTTATATGGCAAATCAAGCATGATTATGATGTAGCGAGGTATAATTCGTATATGTTGGTTCAATGGTATTTTGTAATTATGGTTCCAGTTTTGGTTATATTTGTTCACCAGTTGTTCAGCATTTTCCATGTAATTAATTTTATGGCAGCATCAATTTTTGCTACAACATGTATCAGTGTTCTGCATTCTAAAAGCTAACAATGACATTTGAGCAGACTAATAAAAAACTTATTCTGATTTCGTACACTATGCGTTAAAACTGAAGTCACATTTTCAGTTTTTTTTTGAAAATTTGTACAGGGTTAATTTGAAAAACTGCAAAAGTTCATGTACGAATGGCAACGTGAGAGGTGTTCATGACATGCAGGGTTATGAGAATGTGTTGCCGAATATACTTACTCGTCATTTGGGACGTTAAGGATTTCCAAATATGAAGCTGCTACTAACGACCAGTGGGGGCTAACTAAGTATTCTCAATATTTATATTTGTCATCTCCAGTCTTTCCTGTATGCATATTTCACAAGTTGATTTCAGTAAGTTTGAAATAAATAAGTAAACCATAATGGCTAATTTTCAGCTTTGTAAAACAGTTTTACTCGACCATTGTTGCCTAGCTTTTGACGATGAAAAACATAATCCTGCATTCCACAACAGCGTAACTCGCACTTTGACATATTGTGTATCATTTTTGTATCCATTTCCACTTACCGAAGCCTTAGAAAAAAAACACCAATTAATTCAAATGTTTCAAGATTGACTGACTGTAATTTCCGGATCGTTGCCTGTCTGCAATAACAGTCAAACTGAAAATTAGACGAATGGGAAACCCAACCTTTGTCCGATTGATACTCAACGATGATTTCTTAAAAATGGTCGTCTCGGTCGTATTATTTCGTGTTTTTACCATACGCGCGATTTTGAAGCGTGTTTTTTAAATTTGTGCAAGTCAATTCTAAAAAGCATGGGAATAAGTTGTAGTACCAATCTTGGAAGTAGTTTTGATTTTACAAACTACGTAATTTACTTGGAAAATTTGTTTTTAGCTGTTAACGAGCTCTTTTTACCCACATAAATTTAGATTCAGATGACTTCAGTGATTATAAAATCATACATAGTTGGTTTGCAGAAATTTGTATTAAAATATCAGGACTCCAACCGAGATGCTTATACATAAACTCCTCATATATTAATGCTAATAAATATCAAGAATATGCAGTAAACTGCCAAGGTACTCCACTGGGCTTAAAAATAACGGCCAGACTCAGTCATAAACGTTTTGAGTAGAGTGAGCATATGCGCCCGGATTCTAAGTTACCGTTAATTAGTTGCGTAAATACTGCTTGGTTATGTTAACTCAATTCTAGTAGGATTAAAATAACAGCTTTTGTCATCCAAGAATGGCAGAGCAACTGGTATAAAATCTGAATGTCTGATACACACCGTTGTTTATTTGGTTTATGCGAATAATGTATTTGGACAAGCCTGTATCTTCCATATGCAACTTTGGAGAAAATTCTTAAATTATTGAATTATGTAATTTAATGATTTTTTAAATATAATGACGAACAATAAGCCGTACTGTACTCTTGGCAAAATTGTAGGAGTATTATCGCTGAAAATATTCAAATTTATTATTTGGGATTCATCAAGTTTTTAGGTTTTATTTAATAATATTAGAAATTGCAGTAATTAAAAAAATTGTACCCCACGGATCAGATTTTATTTTAAACATGAACATCTTTATTAGAATTCAGGTGTACATTGAAATGTTGCTTGTATTATTTAATAACGAGTTTTAAAATGGATATAATATAATGTATTACAATATTTACAAGTTACTCTACGTAGCTTCTATTGACAAAGGTTTAACCTTGGAACTCATAATTTTCAGTTTATATGAATGCATGTCTATTTTTATCTCTCCGTAAATTTATCTAACCAGAAGAATCTTACAAAGAGTAAGGAAATAAGTTGAAGGAAGTCTGTTTTGCTTCAACCGTCAGTTTTGTTTGTTGTTTTGTTAAATTAAATACTGAATTTATTCTCGTTACTACTTTAAGCAAGTAAGTTCTGTACGAATTTTCAGTAAGTTACCACTACGTTTACGTCAATTCAAGTTAACTAATTAAGATTTCCGGACTTGCCTATTTTGCCTATTTTCTAGTTGTTTCTGTAAACTTCGAATTTCTGATCGGACCCCTTTCCTGTTGCTTACGTCCTCAAATCTAATTTCAAAATTGGCAAGCCGTTGTAAAATAGTTGACTTTACTAGTTCGGACTTAATAATGTAGTCCCCATTTTCTAATTTGGCTTTAATAGTATTACATTTTTCATAGAATTTTGTCTTTGAATTCTTTGTTGGACTATGTGCAGTCGTTAACTGGCCATAATGCGGAAGTAGCTGCTCCAGTAGTAGTTTTAAATTTTTTAGTCTTCCATTTGACGTCGTGTTTACTTCACATTTAAATTCATCAGGTAGCCGTACAGGCTCTAGTTGAAAAATTCCATCGTTGCCTGTACGAAAGCTTAACTGTAGGGAGACGTGTTTTTCTGCTGTTAAACTTTCTGTATCACGAAGTACTACTTTCATCATACCAATTGATAGACAGGATTGAGTACTCGCATGAGTTTGTGATAGCCAAACCTCCTTGTTGCTTTCTACAAGCACTTCTTTGCTAGTTACTTTGTTGGTTACATAGCTTGGAATATTTACAATCCACAAATTGTCTTCACATTGCACAAAAATACTACGTTCTACCTCTTCTACTATAGGCGCCTTCATATTCAAGTCATATACATGTTCATATTTTTTTATCAATAGATTTTCACGCAGTGCTAGCTGTCCTTGCCAGTATATTGATGTATCTATACATGTGACGTGGGAACTTATATTTTCTTCTAGTTTCTCGAAATCTTGGTGTCTGCCCATAACAAAGAGTGAAAATGAGGTTTCACTGCAATTTGGATTCCAGGACTCCAAACCAACCGATTTTAAGCCTCCGATAACATCTTTTAACTGATCAGGGTTGAAATCAATGCCACCTTCTTGAAATGAACATTTCTCTTTGAGATTACCCAAACATTGTAATTCATTTTCCAGTTTGGAATAAATGTAAACCCAACCAAAGAGTAAATTGGAAGTTGGCAAAAGCAAAATAAATTTTGTGTTCCTATCTAGTTTTGTTGTTACACCAGCAGCAACGAGATTGGCCTCGTTTATGATAGTAATTTCATTGAATCCAGCTACGTTTGCAGAATCATATACTTGAATTCTCTGCCAATTGGTAAAAATATAAGGGACAGCTATCATGACATTACCGCTGAATTCATGCAGTTTCACCTGTTCCAAGTAATGTTTTATTTTTCTAAACAAAAAACCAAGTAAAAATTCTGCAGTTATTTGCAAGGTTGTATTATTAATTTGTATTGACTCAGACCGGGCTAAATTAATTCTATGAGGGAAATATTGGTCAAATGTCCATTTTGAATCCCAAACGTCCTCATTTTCGTCTAAACTACAAACTAATTTGTCATCCAGTACACCAATTTTGGTAGATATACCTGCTTCTGCGGTTTTCCCAATGTATACCGTCGCTTGCTCAAAAGTCAAATAAATCAGCCAGTCTTTCTTGTTATGATTATCTGGTGAAGTGATCGGATGGTTGTTGGCTTGATATACCAATGGATCGTTCATGCTGCATTGCTGCTCATCGGATGAAAGCGGTGGTTGCATGAGGTTTTCGTTGTTAGTCTCCTTCACAAAATCAAAATATTTGTTTATATGAGCGGCTAATGTCATCCAGTGGCCATCACATTGTTCAAGCTTTGATACGTTGGTTGCCATTTGGTCTTCCATGTCCTTTCTGAGCTTGTGCGCAAGTTCATCATGAAACTTTTTGAGTACTGTGGCTTCCACCCTATGTTTGTTTCTAGTGAGAAACAGTTCTATTTCTGTTTGATAACGTTCTCTCATTTTAGTGATAATTTTACTGGCTATTTTTTGCTTTCTAATTGTTTGTTGCCACTTAATTTCTTCAATGACCTGCTGGAGTTTATCATTGACTTTCTGTATTTCGACGTCGTTAGAAAAATTTCCAGGTGGAATAGGAGTTATTATGTTTTTACATTCATCAAAAAATTCCTCGTGGTCAAGGCTGAACATGTCATGTCTGTTAAAAATATTCTCGCAGGTTTTCCTAAGTTCTAGGGAAACGTTTTGAATCCACCACTCTGCTAGTTTGGACTCTTCTGCGGCAGTTTGAGTAAGTGCTTGCTTGAACCACGCATGAATTGTTGATTCTGCCTTTTCTGTCAAATCTTTCCAAGTCGACTGTGTCATAGTTTTAAAATTGTCATATTTCGTGATAGCGCATTCTTCCAATAACTTTACCGACCAGACGTTTTCAGTCATTAAGTCTTGCAGAGCTTGTACTTTCTCTGTTATTACTACCCCCAACTGTGAAATGTCATCATGAGACGGTACGGATAAAAGAGCACATGTGATTTTAATGTCAGCATCTTCGAACGCCAACATTGTTTCTGATACAACTAATTTGTTGATTATCAATAAGTCTGGTGGTGGAACACTGAATTTAAGAAGCTGTCCAACCCAAGTTACAATTTTCTCTTGAAAAATCGTGGTATACTTGTCCCGGGCTGCTGAATAAATTTCGCCTTTGTCTTTGTCAATGATGCCAAAATATTCTTTGTCAACCGAATCCGAAGCATCATTTACTGGATTTGCAAGGGTAGTTTTGTTCAGTAAGTTTCCACAACCCAATAAAAGTTCCCGCACATCAGCCAGATTAAAGAATACATCAAAATTGTTCACTTGAGTCTTCATGTCAACAGCTTCTGGCATTATATCAGCCAGTAGTGTGCCCCAAGTCCCTTTACACTCGCCTTTAGAAGGCATAATATCAACAAGGTTTTGGTATTCATCACGGCGCATCCACCGATATCTTATTTCTTCATTTCCACGTACATCATTTATTCCAAGATAAGCTAAAGCTGACTTTATGTTGATAAGATTTTTGCAAACGTTTTTTTCAGATGGAAGAAATGGATGGTGGAGTAAAGACGCTGTTGCAAAATGAGCCCATGCTTGAAACTAGAAAAACCACAGAAGAATTTTTTTATAGAAATATATCAAGTATTTTTTTGTAAATCGTTAGAGCAGTGTTAGGAAATATCTTTTTCCCCCCACCACATGTATAAACGCTCAATTCATGGTTATCGACATTTTAGAACTCAGCAGCAAGTTCTGTCAATTCTGTACAACGTTTAACTCACTTTGAGTATTACCATTTGTAGACGTCCACAATGACACTGCTGCGTTTGTAAGCAAAACCAAAGTCAAAATCATCGAATTAATGTTGAATAGTTAGACGTATTCTAGCAATTCTCGTGCAAAATTTTTCAATAAAGTCGTTACTGCCAAAATACTCTGAATTCATTGTAAGTATTCGAATTTTCAGACTCAGTTCATGCGGAATACATTGAAATACCAAAATACACAGAAAACATTGTAATTTTAAAAAGCTAATCGACATAAATTTGAAAATAATATATTTTTCCCAGCTTTCGCAATGAAGATCTGGCTCAAAAAATTACAAATATGCAAAGGATTTTATTGGAATACAACTGGCAAAACATAATATTGGGAGGAGAAGAATATTTGCAGTTCTCATGCTCCAACGGATCTACAGTGATCTAAAAGGGCATTATGCGTTACAACTACTTTTTGCGAACGTTTTTATAAGCCAAACTATAAGTGTGTAAACCAAAATGGATTTTATGTATACCATTATATAAGGTATTTAAAGTGTGCTTCTTACCTTTCCATTTGGTCTAATCTCCAATATTCTTGAGCATATTGAAATTAAACATTGCAGTTGTGTTTGTATTGAATCGGCAGAGCTGCTGTCATCACAAGACACTACAAATAGCACGAGTACTCTGTATTTAATTCCATTTGCATAAGAATACTGTAAAAGTTTGGGGAAAGTGAACACATCACTCGTTTCCTTAATTTGTAGATCGAGATTATTCACAATGAGTTTAAAAAAATTCTTAATACTATCTTTAGAGCCAATAATCCCTAGTGTAAAAACTGGTTGCATTTCATCCAAAGACTGGCAAAGCCTTTGAACGATGGTTTCGTCAACTTCAATCTGATTATTTACTCCACTCTCTATCTTTAGGAGTCTACAAACCTCCATATTTTGAAACCTAAAAACTGGTTTTAGCTTGTAATAAAAAAAGAACCTATTTTATGTTTTGAGAATATGGTTGCTAAAAACGAAAATAATCAATTCTTCAACTATTATTTTAATTTTTAAACCAGGACTATGAAAAATTTGATTTGACAGTTTACAGTTCACTTAATATATTAATGGTTGAGAAATGATGCTCATTTTAACCAAGCACAAATGCCGGGCTTGTGATGAACTATTATGAAAGTATTACGGTTATTGTTTGCGTAAGTTGGATGTATTTATGTTAGGTTTAAGAGAATTGTTTAGTCTGTATTCGCCTGAATGACTTTCACATAAAACCATTAGTATTCTGGTCAAGCGCATGGAAACAAATCTCAGATTAACAGTGTTATAACCAGCAGTTTAAGTTAGACTTAAATTCTATCAAGCATTGAACGGAGGGAAATTTCCAGAACATGTTGTAATAGAGTGCATACTAAACTACGATTTTAATTAGTACAAGTGTCTATGTTAAACAAAGGTAGTATTTTATAATATGACAAATGTGCTCGCTTTAAATGTATTTAATGCATGTGTATAAAATTTAATAAAGTTTTTTTTGTGCTTTGATACTAAAAGCTTGAAATATTGCGGCGGCGAGCTTATGAACAAAATTAAATATTCATATACGGTTATTCTATTTATCCGCATAACTAAAAACTGTTACTATATATATTACATGTTATATCTGTGAGCGTTTGTAGTATTTTTTATTTAGGAAGCCGTCATTATAGTAAGCAAAATTATTCAAATGAAATGTATGCATTGCAGTTACGTAATCGCGCATGACTGTTTTCGAGTGGCTCATGTGACTGCGCATTCATTCTATTGTAAAAGTAGTGTTGCGAGAACAAATTGGTCTTACTTATTACATACATGTCTAATATGTATGCATATAAAGCATATGCATACATGTATAACTTTTACATAATATTCATAATTCCTTAACCTAAAATGTCCATGAAGAAATGCCTACGAAAGTGCTTGATAAATATATTTAATTAAACTTTATGCGACTGAAGTTACAAATTACGTAAAACTGCAAAGGGCGAGTATCTCGCAAAGTGAAAATTAAGTGCTTATATACGCTGTGCAACATCATATAGGTTGTCACTAAAACCATATTGAGATTTGACAATGACTAAACATCCACCCACTCAGATAACATCAGATCCTGCTCTAAAAATATATGCAGACTAAGCGTGATTTCTAGTCTAATTTGTGTTTGATCTTCTTGTAAGTATCAGTTGCGGATTTTCTACTAAAACCAGCTTAAAGAACTTAGGTTAGTTAAAGATAATTTATAACAGTATTTTACCCTGGTTTAATTTTTTGAGAATAAAAAATTTCTCTTTTATTTACAGAAAATTACGCAATGGCTGATGAAGAGCAGCAAGTTGAAGAATGCCGAAGTGAGTATGAGAGGTTAATGAAAGAAAAACTGGTAGATCCCGATAATATTTCCCAGGATGAGTTTGACGAGTGGCACGAGACGTCCAAAGACTTGGCAATAAAGTTTATATTGAAGAAATACCCTGTAGAAGATGAAGATGATGTTGATTTAGAGCAATTTGACGAAGCAATTGAAGAATGTTGCGAAGAACTACAAAATCTTGTACTAGTCTGCAGCACCGATGTAAATCCAAGCGACGAAGAGAGCCAAAGTGATCAATCTGATGGACATCCGGGTCAACAGAACACCAACGTGAAGAAAAACATCGATAATCTCAGCGGGGATAGCGGCAGCGAGCCAGATGATTGTGATGATGATGATGATGATGACGAAGACGTTGCTATTGGTATTGATTTAGGTACAACAAACTGTTGCGTGGCCGTCTATTACAATAACAAAGTTAATGTAATACCCAATCAAAATGTGGACGGGAGTACAACAACCCCCAGTTACGTCTCTATTCAACGAGATGGATCAACAATCATTGGGTTGCCTGCAAAAGAAACCGCTTATAGAAATCCAGAAAGCACAGTTTATGATGCAAAACGAATCATTGGCCGGCCCATCAACGACCCGGCTCTCCAAGAAGATATAAAATTTTGGCCGTTTAATGTCATTGAGGATGACGGGGTTCCAAAAATTCAAATTTATGGAAAGGCATATCATCCGGAAGAAATATCGGCCTTTTTGCTAATGGAAATGAAAAGTATTGCTGAGCGTTTTTTAAAGAAAAAGCCAGGCTCAATCAAGAAAGCAGTTATTACAGTACCTGCCTATTTTACGGATGGCCAACGACAAGCCACAATGGATGCCGGGGTCTTAGCTGGTCTTCAGGTTTTAACGGTGCTAAATGAGCCTACCGCTGCTGCAATTGCGTACACATTTGAAAGGCTTGACCAAAAAGCAAAACATGTTCTAATTTTTGACCTTGGGGGTGGTACTTTTGACGTAGCAGTACTGGAAATGAAGGCAGGTGAAATCACCGTTCTTGGAGTCGATGGGGACTCCCATTTGGGTGGTGAAGATTTTGACCAGAATATGATGAAATTTTGCGCAAATGTATTCAAAGATCAAGAAAATGTAGATTTGTTTGAAAACAAGGACTCCACTGTCGCACAACAGAGGGCTGAAACGCGAAGAAACCTGAGACGACTCCAATTGCACTGTGAAAGAAGCAAGAAATTTGTGTCGTCTGCCCGTAAAACAGAGGTTACGTTAGACGCTCTGGTTGACAGGTTGGATTTGTATGTAGAGATTAAACGAGATGACTTTGATAAAATGAACGAGGAGCTATTTCAACGAGCAATTCAGATCGTTAAAAGAGCTCTAGAAGCAGCTGAGTTGAAAAAACAACAAATTGATGACATTGTGCTTATTGGAGGCTCTTCTAGAATTCCAAAAATGAAAGCTTTATTGGTAGAATACTTTAATAAGAAGCAGTTAAATGAATCTATAAATCCAGATGAAGCTGTTGCGTACGGAGCGGCTGTTCAAGCGGCGATACTGACTGGAAAAGCCGCTGACAAGTTCAAACTAAAGAACATAAATGAGGTTTGCTCCATGTCGGTCGGAACTGAGGTAATAACAAAAGACTATTCTGTCATCATACCCAAGAACACCAGAATTCCTGCTAAGGTAACAAAAGAGTATCACACCGTGTACGATAACCAAACTGAGGTGCAGGTTAAAATCTATGAGGGGGAGAAAAAAATTGCAGCGGAAAATAATCTCCTTGGAAAGTTTATCCTTTCGGGCATTCCACCAGCACCGGCATATGAAGAAACTATTCAGGTCACAATGCTGATTAATCACATGGGTATATTGCATGTGGAAGCTCTTTCTAAAGGAAACAAAAACAAAGCAAGTATTACAGTGAATCAGAACAAAAATCGCATGAGCAAAGACGAAATTGAACGAGTTTTGAGAGAGGTAATTCAAATAATTCTAACAATATTCGAAACGGTATAACATATTTATGTACTATTTGTTTTGTTTATAGCGTGGGTTACCACCACCGGAACCGTAAAACCCCAAAATATTCTACTGATAAGATGTGTCATTGAAAATGGATATCTTTTGAATGTTGAATAAATTGAAAATCAACTTTAAATTGTATTTTTACTTGAAAACAGAACAGAATCATTTTTACACACAAACCTTTCATCAAAACATGTTGAGAATTTTATATTAATTAAATCAATTAGTACTATCTACGAAACTGTCGAAAACCATTGTAACGGGTTATGATGCTTCAGTAAAAGGAATTGTCCTTGGAATATTTATTGCGTCTTTATTATGTACCTTTAGGTACATATTAAGATCACTCTGTATCGCGTCGTCTGTCGTCGTCTGTCTGTCGGTGGGCACGATGACTTTTGAACGGCTTGACTTTTTGAAATTCTGATTTCATCAGTCGATAGCTTAGGTCAAGTCGGAGGATGAGTTTGAAGATGGGTTACCTGGGGTCACGGGAACAGGGTCAACTGATAAGCTAAACCAATATGATAAGCATCATACATAGCTTGGGATATATCATTCGAAAGCTACTGCAGTTCTGATTATCAATATGCACTTCAAATTTAAATCAGAACTTCCGAGCAGGTTCGAAAGTCACGATTAGTGTTTAAAATGACTAACATGGCTTATGATATATCATTCGAAAGCTACTGCACTGCTGATTTTAAATATGCAGTCGGGCAGTCAACCAAGCTCAAAGGTCACCATTATATGACACACTTGGGTTGTGATGTATCAATTGAAAGCTAGTGTACAAAAGATTTCATTTATGACACCTAAGTTGCAAATTACGTCTAATTATTGTCTAAATGTACATGGCTACGTCTCGATTTGTCGGGTTTATTATGAAACAATGCTTGTGAGTAAAATGTGTATAAATCAGAGTCAACTACGTATAAAAAATACACTTCGACGAATAATTAGATTCATCGGATTTTATTATTATAGCATGTCATATAACTCCATTAAACGAGTTCACAATTTGTATTTTTTAAAAGTTTCATGAAACATTAGCACAACTTTCTTGTCTCATCCTACGTTTATTATGAGTATGAGCATTTTTATATATAAAAATATAGACTTGTTTTATTTTCAGCATAAACCGAGTAGTTTAAGTTTTACTAAAACCTAAAATTCACTATTTCTTAAATTCTTGTATCTTAAACTATATGTACGTGGTTATTGCTGCATTGTCTTTCAAGATTTCAATCTGTTCAGATAACTTTATATACGGAATTCTACTGAAAAAATGCATTGAGCTAACTGGCTGGCTTGAAATCAAAGCAGCATCGTCCTGCAAAATAAAATCGCGGCCACTAAGGCTCTGGTTTAACATAAGAAGACCTTTAAAAACGTCATTTTCCTCTTTAAGGGTACCTAAAAATTGTTTTTGTCCCTCGATTAGCTGATCTTTTTGATCAGCAAGGAAATAGGTAGAACTAGGGTCGTTCTGTAACTCTTTGGGACCTTCTTTGGGTCGAACAAACCTACCTTCTTGTCGAACCTTATATGACAACCGTTGGCAGCATTTGATTAACAATTTTTCTTTGGAAACTGGAAAGAAAAAGCTTAAAAAACCACCTGTTTTATTTGTGTTGCACATCTCGCAACAATGAGAAATTAAATGCACAGAATCTTCACTAGCCGCAAAAACTGCGGCATATATAAGATTTTTGTACCTCTGGATAAACGTAAACCTTGGATCATTTATAAAACAATTGTCTTTTAATGTACTCTTTATATGGGCAAAGGCAACAACCGATAATTGATTAAAAAGCTCTACCTTTTCGAATCCAGCTGCTACCGCGGCATCTTTAATGAAATTGTGGTCTCTCACACTAAACCAGTTTGGAATTGCTATTAAGGTATTTGCAAAACTAAAATATATATGCTCGTTTTCTAGTCTTTGCTTTATCATTTTAAAAATGTAGCCAAGATAAACTTCATTGGCAAGGTTATTTATGCGTCTTGTCTGCATAGGGTGTATAGGATGTAAAAAGTAGTTTCGCATAGACCAGAACCATACGTATTTATCTTTGTGATGTTCGACTCCGTATTCAATTTGGTTAATTCTGTTGCGGGCTACAGTAGTATTGACTGTATGCATATCCTGAGTTGACGCATTATCTGGCGTCTGACCTTTATAGCAAACGTAATCTGGGGTGACGCTGAAAAGTATAATGGATGGGGTTGGTTTAATTACTAATTTTTTACTGTTTTGATGACCGCTAAATCCAGTTGATCGAAACTGTTCATTGTTTGTGTGTGGAGTCTGGCTAGAATCTAACTGGACATATTTGTCAGTAAGTTCCGGTTTTTTATAATCATCCTTCGGAATTTGACGGTGGTTTGTTCTGCGTTCAGGGGTATCTTGTAGCTTCACATTTTTCGATTTCCCAGCAACTGTTTCCGTCTTTCTTAGTTTTTGAAGTTTTTCATCGTTTCCGGTGACAATGGTTTTAAAGTACTTGGTAATATGAAACTTTACGCATGTCCAATGATCCACCGGTCGTTCAACTTGACTGACTTGTTTATGGAGCTCCTTTTTGAACTCGTTCAAAAGTTTATCCGTTACCTTTTTATTCTGAGCTTTTAACTGGCGTTTGTCGATTCCTTCAGAATAGCTATCTACAAAGGATTCCATTTCGGTTGTGTACTGCATTCGCATTTTGTCAACGAGGCGTGTCAGTAGCTTTTGAATCTTCATAACACGAACTTGATTGAATTCTTTTATGTTGTTGTAAACATTATTCAACTCCAAAAGCAGGGCATGTTCTGCAACTTGAAATGTTTGATGTGTCACCTCTCTTTTAAAGACGTCAACATACTTTGGTAAGACTTTAAGATGTACTTGATGCAATGCGTTGGGGCAATGTGGCTCCGTTTGTTTGAGAAATTTCATCATTGTATTTCGGTATGACTCTGTGATGACGTGGATTATGTCTTTCGGATGTGTGACTTCTGGTTGTTGGAGTTTCCTCCGTTTTGTCTTACTATCCGCCATTTAGATTTCAGCGGAGCACCTTGAAATGAATTTCAAAAGTCGGAATATAATTTTATCTAGAAATAATAATATTAAAATATACATTTTTTCGTTTCTCACCGTATATTATCAATAAATGTTGGTAGTTTATGGCAGCATTCACTTGACAAAGGTTTAAAGTCTAATCCCTGATGTTTTTACTTACAAATGTGTGTGACTTGAGTACGCAAAAAAGTTAAATTGGATTGAAATGTGAGCTACTGCGTTTTAATTGCATTCGTGCGATAGAACAAAAGTTTCTGCTGTAAAGGTGTCAGAATTTTTAGCACGTGCAATACAATTTATACAACACAACCATATGCATAAATAAGTGGTGCTGATTAACATATATGTATATTGCCTGGACCTCAAACTGTGCTTCACGCATTCTCCAGGCAAACATTACTTATGTTAAACTTTCATTGCACCTTTTGGTGTGAGCAAAAGAGTATCATTCAACACTTTTTTAAATCATGGTGATGCGGTGAATAAAAGCGATTGGGTTATGCATAAGTCAATTACCAAACTACCAAAGTAGGTAAATACGTATACATTTAACATGTATTTATAAGTACTAGTGTAACATGATTCCCAAGTGCATGTTTTAGTACATAAAAAAGCCATCGGAAATGGCGAAACACACTGAATTGAGAAGTGGGAGGTGAAAGAAAGTTCTACTTCAACTGGATAGCAATTCAAGCCTAGTGTAACACGTGATTGCATGGTCAATGCTTTGAGGCTGAACAAGGGCACCTCAGACGTTGAAGGACGAAACGGAACGCGCTTGAAAAGCCGTAAGTATTGTCACAGGTATATGATATCATTTACCTGCAAAAATGTAGGTTGGAATGTTAAATATTTTAATATGGACGTTCGAAATGTATTACAATGGTATAACTTATGCAGCAGTTTGTAACAAATTTAATTCCTCTTTGTTTCTAATAGCTTTTTTGGCAATTATAAAATCAATCTGCTCTGCTTTGAAACCGTTTTAAAATAAACATTTTCATGTGTCAGTGTCCAAACAGGATTTGAAACCGTATCCGTATCTGATAGCACACATTATTCACAAATATTAATTTCTTTTTGGCCTGTTCTGAGGTATAAATTTTGGAATACGAATATCAAAAATAATTTTTACAAAGGTCGTCAAGTAGGTAGTAATAATCTGAAAGCTAGATTATTCCAGCGTGTACATGAAACTCAATTTACCTACAAATTTATTTCAGAATTAACTCATTCCAATATTAATGTCCACAATGAAGTGCTCAATTTAATTTGGTCGGAATAAATGGAGGCCTGTCACATAGGGGCAATAAAAGAATTGACTCTATAATTGAGATACGCCTGTTTCTCCTAGGCTTATTGTTCAAGTGACGTAAACATATTACAGAACATTCTCTAGCTAGTAATTAAAGGTAATTTGAGATTCGACGACACGAAATCTTACCACGACATGCTAGTGAATGTTCTAAGTACACGTTTACAAATTTTTAGATCAATTGAAAAATGTACATATGGGAAATGTCCCAACTTAAAATAAACGTTTTTATTATCAATAATGTTGGCATAAATTTGAGTTGGGGTGACATTCAAACATGAATTGGCTTTCATAATACCAGTTGAGCTTCTTTATATTAGCTCTCTGCTTATACTCCAACAGGTAAGTACAGAAATTTGTACGGAAATGCGCAAATAATTGCTACATTGAACCTAGATTGGACTATAAAAATCCAACAAATCCAATAAAACTATAAAAAATACCAATTTACGTAGCAAACATATAAAACTACAATACTGATCCAATAGATTTATATAAAAGAAAGTAACTGATTGAAAGGTTGAAACTGGTTGTTGACAGGTTGATCACAGAGTTTTAAATTTAAAGCATAAAACCGAATCAAACGGATTTCAAAATGCCGCATGGTAAACGACACATCATTTCTTCATCTGATGAAGATTCTGACGGGGATTTACAACATGGTTACAACGAGGTAAGGTATTTGCTTTGCATTATTATTTTGCGCTGGCAAATTCTAACGCATTTTACTTATTCGAAAACGTCTAGCGCCAAACCACTCAACAAAACCTACAACCGATTACAAGGAGAGACGTTCCTAAAAATGGATTTGGAACCATGATGTTTGTTATGAATCGATTGTATGATGTTTTCACTCGGTTTAAATTAGAGGGGAAAGAGGATATCAACCTACCCAGAATTGTAGTCTGCGGCTCTCAGGTATTAATCAAATAACTATGGGCATCTATTTAGATGTTAAAATTTGAAAAACTAACATATCATATCATTATAAAAAAGAGCTCGGGCAAAACTTCCGTGTTGGAGAGCATTGTAGGCGAGGAATTTCTTCCCCGAGGAACAGGAATACAAACACGATGTCCAATTATATTGCAGTTAGTTCATACACCAGGTAATGAAATGAAAATATTCACTTCCAAATATAGTTTTAAAAAGACGAATGAGCAAGCGGAAAACTTTATTTGAAATTATTTTGTTACAGGAAATTCCAAGTGGATAGAATTTGCGCACAAACCAGGCACTAGATATGAGGATTTTCAGAAAGCAAAAAACAATTTAAAAAACCTTTCATCCAAAATCCAAAAAAGTGGCGAAGTAGTGTCGTCAACTCCAATAACGGTTAAAATTTTCTCTCCAAATGTGGTTGATCTAACTCTCGTGGATTTACCGGGACTCATAGAGGTCCGTACTTTTATCAATATAGATAAAAATTCCTCTATATAAATGTCACTAATATTTCTATAATAAATTTATACTTCAGAACTCCGTTGAAGGCCAACCCGCGAACCTTGTGGAAAAAATTAGTGAACTTGTTTACAAGTACATAAAGAATCCCAACTCAATTATACTTGCAGTAAGCCAGGCCACCACGGATATTGCAGACTCTAAATGTATTCGGTTGGCTAAAGAAGTAGATCCGGCCGGTGTTCGCACACTTGGTGTACTGACTAAGCTAGATATGATGGATGAAGGAACTGATGCCCGTGACGTCTTAACCGGTCAGTTATTGAGACTGAAATTGGGCATAATAGGTGTAGTCAATCGCTCTTTTAAAGACACCAAGGAGAACAAATCCGTAGCTGAAGGATTGGAGAAGGAAAAGCTGTTCCTAAAAAAGAATTACCCCGACATAGGTGATCAAAATGGGATACCCTTCCTGATTTCAAAAACAAGTATACTATTATTTGAAAAAATTGCGGAGGCTCTACCAAACGTAAAAGCTAAAGTGGATGAAATAATTTCAAAGTCTTTTACCCGACTTGAGTCGCTTGGAGGAAGCAAAGGGGCTGGGGACAAGCGAAAAGTTATAATTCGGCAAATTAACAAATTCAGCAAGAAGTACATTGGCCAAGTGGACGGTCGTAGTCGAGATTTGAGCACAACGGAAAAAAGTTCATCCGCAAAAATCAAAGAAATTTTTGACGATTGGTTTGAGAACAAAATGATGAATTTAACACTGGATAAATTAACAGATGAGTCAATTTACAATGCAATTTTAAATTCCCGTGGACTGCATAATTTACAGTGGGATTCTGATGTAAGCTAAATTAATTTACAATATGTCATTAATGTTTTTTCACATAATTTAAAAAGATGACTGCATGTCTTATTAAACGTTAGGATGCTTTTCAAGAATTAGCTAAACGAGGAATACGTAAGATGAAATCCCCGGTTACGGAGTGCCTCAAAAGGGTACATGATGAAATGCTTGCAACTGTACAGGCATGCCTGGATCCTGATACAAATACGAAGTATCCAAAACTAAACAACAATATTTCTCTAGTGACTTGTAACCTTATAAGTCGTCAGCATGAGGTAATATTTTACTTACAGCTGGATTTAAATAAATGTAGTTTAATGGCATACTTTCCAAATTTCTTTATTTGCAGTCCTGTGCTACTTACCTAAAGGATTATCTTACAGCTGAAGCCTCTTTTGCAAAGACATCCAAGCCTGAGTTTCTTCGAAAATTATACTCTATGGGGAAAAATAAAAAGCGCAGCAAAAAAATTTCAGAGGATGAGGAAGATGAAGATTCGGAAGATGAGGATTCCGGTAGCGATGGTTCTGATACTGATAGCGACGAAGATGAATCTGATGAATCAGATGAACGTTCTAAATCAAAAAAGAATAAGACCAAATCCAAGTTGAACCCTAATGAAAACAATAATATTAAAAGAGATGAGGTTCGAGACCTTATCAAATGCTATTTTGATCTGACTAAAGTAGACATAAAAGACCACACTCCAAAAGCTATTGCGACTAAACTTGTGTACGGTGTTGTAGACGACCTCAACGAAGAACTGGTATGAACAACTGTTCTGTATTCCGTTATTCTATATAATTTTTATGAAAAAAAGCACGTGGTTCATACATTTTATTTCTTTAGACGTTAAAACTTGTTACGGCAGAAAATATAACGGGAGTGATGGACGAATCCGATGACTTTGTCAAGGAGAGAGAACTGATTCAAAAAAAAATTAATGACTACAGAGAAGCTAAAACTATCATCGATGAAATACTACAGACTACATCCATATAGTTATTTGTGTAAAAACCATATTATGATACATTTGTGCACAAATGTATTTGTTACTGTTAAATACAAATGTCTTTGTTTCATTCTGTAAAAAATATTGTATTAATTTTTCAATTACTTTTAATATGTAATAGACTCGCAACTTCTGGCACAGTAAATAAGAAACATTTGTCAGTTACATATAATATGTGGTTCTGAATTTGGTTTTAACCTAAACCAATGTATGTTTATTACAACAAAACCACTTTATACAAGTAAACATGACTTTATAATTCCATTCGGTAGCGTTTAAATTCGAAAAAAGTGATTCATTAAACAGTTTCATTCATTGGATGTCCTGTAATGTGTTGTAACTTTAAATTTTCCCCCACCAAAACAATCTTACGGTATCTTATCGTTCTTGTCATATAGGAAAGGTGTGTAGGAAACGCGCAACTTTTTCTACACAACATTCCTATAGGAATGTTCTTTTGTGAAACTACAAGAATCCATAATCCGAATGTCATTTAGGAACCTATCGAATCTTACAATATTTTGGATGGATCGGATATCGGATGAACGAAAAGATTCGATTCATTCAGCAAGTGTCATTCATATTGCATTGCTAATTTAGCTTTTTTAGTTTCATTTAGTTTTTCCGGGCAACACTTGGAATTTGTCGAATGTTGTTAACTAACTTTTGCATTTCTAAGAATGATAACAGAACTGAACTCTCCTCAGTAATTAGCAACGTTGTCAACAAGATCCTCTGGCTTTTCGTTTTTAAAACCGGAAATAGTTTATGTAAACACAGTTGAGAACTGATTTTCCTACCAAAATATAAGGGCTTGTATTTGGGGTGCCAGTTACAAACGAAAACGAGCACATGTTCACTTTAATGTAGCACCTACCAGATAATTAACTGTTGGGTCACACATGAGCCCATTCAATCCAAAAATGAGAAGACTGATTGAGTGGTGATGATAGAAAGAGAGAATAACACTAGTGCATTGCCACGTTCACGTTGGTTGCATCGCGGGCTTGATTGGGGGCAACGTAACGCTACCAATTCTGCTTCTACTTGTGCATAGGGTTTGTGTAGAAGATTGTGTATGTATCAGAACCAATCAAGCCTGTGTCTTTCTAAAGACTTTAGAGTACTTTCAGAATGAGTAGTCCAGTTAACAGTAACTTGTGCGATCTAGGTTTAAGTTACTGAAGATAATGTACACTGTTAATTTTCTCCCCAATAATTACATTTAATGTTTTAAATAATGTTACCAACAGCTTACTGTCGAAAGGAATAACAAAGTTTTAGTGGGATTAACAAGTGCATTCGCCAAGTATTTGCTGGAATTCATACATGACCTAGAAAAAAATCCTGTATGCTGCAATTCATATATGACCAAGTCAAAAAAATGCTATATGCTAAAATTCATACATGAAATTTAGCTATTCGACTTTTTACCTATATGTTCTTATAAAAACTGACAGGAAAATACAGAAGATTTTACCCATAGGAAATGTGTTCAATTTGATTTATGAAATCTTGTAGAATCCTACAGTATTCAATTTGGTTCAATATTTCCTATAGGATCCGACTTAAATTTTTTGGTGGGGTACATTCAACCACGTAAGCAAATAACTTACCCATACAATCAACATTCCAATGGATGTGATACTTGTATTTTGTCATTTATTTTGCATATACTTGTTATGCTAGCTTCCATTATTTAGTATGGAAACACGCAATAGCCTGCAAACACGCATAGGCAGGCTGAAAATCTGCAAACCTTTATTGGATACAAACAAAGTGTAACATTTTTTGTTACCTCTACCAAACCACCTTTAATTTGCTTGATTACCAATCTACTCTACTTTTACCATGACCAATTCTTATTTCAACCCGATCGTTCTCCTTCATATACCTAGTTTTGCAAAAGCTTTATGAAATTGTAAGGTACACCAGTTAATACATATAATATAACGTATATGTTAATGTGCATATAAATATAAATTTACTACAGTTTAATCTGACTGATAAACTGGCAACTCATTCTTTAATGAACTTTATTTCGTACTTCATGATACTTACGATAAGCTTAATGAAAGTTTGTATGAGTCCGTATCATTTCTGCTTTCACAGGCAATGGCCTTCATTTCAGTGAGGTTCATTTTCAATAGCTAGTGAAAACGGTGTTTCCCATTTTTTGCTCATAGAGTTACGTAAATAATTTTAAAACATCTGTAGCCATCTAAATTTTTAATTTTGTTCAGCTGAATCAGTGGTTAAAGATGGGTAAAGAAAAGGAGGACAAACTAAGTTGTTCGCAGGTGGAGAAAAGAACACAAGCTTACGCAGTCAATTTGTCAGTTGACGAACTAAAATCATTTTTTGACATGCTAGCCCTTAAAGCAATAGATGGAAAGAAGACAAAGCTTTCAAAACATTTGAAAGAAGTCGTTTTGAAAGTAAAGCACTCCGGAACTCCCTCGAATTTGGTCAACATTATCACACTCAAGACAAAAGATATAATTTCCGCACGCGCAGCCTCTGGAAACATGATAAAAGAAGAAGACCGCAAGCTGCTGAAGGAGTACCTAGCCGCCTGGAAAGAGTATTACCTGAATTACACTTCCCTATTACAAGATAAGTTGGGGCAAGGTGGTGGCAATGAAACCACTGATGATAAATGGGGCTTGTTTGCGCAAGAGAACCAAGGTTTTGCTCAACTCCTCTTACAAACTCAGAAAAAAGATTATGAGAAAGCAGAGAAGATATCTGCTGAAACAGAGAAAACATCCAAGCTTATCGCCAAATTTTGCAAGGACCTTCTTTGCAAGCTGAAAGAAAATTGGAAAAGACCAGTTGAGATCACATTAGAAACATGGGAGGGAAAGCCAGTATTGGTTGCTACGAAAAATGTAATGGTCTTGTCAGACATTATTGCGGACATTGAGAGCCGTATAACCTCAATACGGAATCTTTATGCTGTACATTTTGTTGCCAAGGACGTGTTTTACATTGACTGCAACTTAGAAAATTCAGAATGGAATGGCCTACACGTGCTTGTATTTTCCAAAAAAATCGAATGCGTCTCAAAGAAGGAAGTACTGATTTGGGACTTAAGCGGTTCCGACGGGCTAAATTCTGCTTCTACACCTGCCAAAGACGGACTAAGAGATGACCCAGATGGCCAAGACGGATCTGATGGCGAACCAGGATCTGAGGGGGGTTGCATTATACTAATAGCTGAACTTTTTCTAAATTTGGCGTATGTCATTTTCCGCAGCAAGGGAGGCAACGGTGGCAGGGGTCAAGATGGGGGCAATGGCTATCAAGGCGAAGACGGCAGAGATGGTGTGGAGTTTAGTCTAGAAAAACTAAAAGAAGAATTTCCTTCCCCTGCTAAACAGTTCAAGTCAGACTCAGTTCACAATCGAA
Organism: Orchesella bifasciata; assembly: GCA_034697805.1. Classification (NCBI taxonomy): domain Eukaryota; kingdom Metazoa; phylum Arthropoda; class Collembola; order Entomobryomorpha; family Orchesellidae; genus Orchesella; species Orchesella bifasciata. The sequence continues at coordinate 47,502 of JAQGAP010000243.1, forward strand.
AAACCAAACTGACAAATCTTCATAAATTGGGTGGCCCATATGAATCAGACAAGAAGAGTATAAATGTCCAAACCGGAGAATCCAAAGGCACTGCTATGCTTCGGAGCTACAAAGTAAGTGGGGTTCTAAACAACGGAATTTCCTTCGATGTTGGCT
>JAQGAP010000244.1:0-47579 GCA_034697805.1 Orchesella bifasciata
TCTACTGTAAATAAGAATAGTTTACCTAATAGTATAATCGGAAGACCACCTACCTACAGCACAACACAATCTGAATTTGGTAAAGTACGTGATTCTGTAAAAACACAAATAAAATGTCAGATCAGAGTCGGAATCTAGAATTACTAGAGCAACAGATGACAACAGCATGCACTTTCATTCATTTTGTGAAGAACTTACCGTCTGAATCTCAGATATCAAAGCTTGGTTGGTTTCAACACAAAATCCTGAAATAATACTCAGTCTGCTGAAGCTAAACCCGTAGAGCAGGCGCTATTTCAACAACAAACAAAAAAAGTTATTTTGATGAACATGAAGATACAAAGATAAAAACAAATATTATTCACACCAAAAATAAATTTATAATAATCGGATTGACAACTATGAAACAATCAACTAATATAGCCAGTAGACTAACTCACGTAATGTGATTTTATGCAAAATGCAAAAAGTCTGTGAGCAAGCAGACAATTCAGCAACCTAAATCACAATATAGGGACAGGTGGTGTGAGATGTAGTAAAAATGTCAAACTGGACTCTCACTTTCCATCTCAATGATACAAAATGCTCTTAGGTTTTAGACAAGCAAACATTGCCAAAACTTCATAAAACCACCAAATCAAAGTCTCACCAAATAAACATATGATAGGCAAATACGGGTGCCCTGGCATTCCTGTGGCCACCCGGACTAAAGTTACGGACCTAATTAATTATGGACGATGATGCCCGCAGCAAAAGCTTAACAGAGAGAGTTTATAAAGCATTCATTGTGCATACAAAATCTGTTGAACCATGCCCACCTTCCCATTTACTTTACAACCGGCTCCAAATGAACGAATTAAAATGATGTATGATACCGTTTCAAATTATTAATGTTTTCTATTGACAGATTACAAAATTATCGATACACTACAATGTCATTTCACAGGTGATACATATATCTGGCTTACCTTTTTAGGTTTTAGGCTTTTTAGGTTCTAAGTTTTTAACTAATTTCACACGGTGAACCAAGCTGCTTCACTTCCCTTGACAAGGTGTGAGGATATAGGGAAACGCACTATGTTACGAGTAATGACAAGTACCAATTTATGACAAGTCTCTTTGGTAGAAGCAAAACTACAACTACGACGTGTTGATCTGCGTGTTTGTGTCCCATCAACGATGCAGCTATGACGTGTGTTGGCGTAGAAGTTGGCGAACGAGCGGTGCTGGCCAAAAATGGGTGAGCAACTCCAGCCAGCCATGATAGCGCGTTCGCGGGTAGTAGCTGCTGCTGGCCGCACTGATCAGTTCCCATGAACGCGTTGCATCACTCATACTACATATTACACATTATGAAGCAGAGCAATGCATGTAGATGAATTGGATCGGAGGAAAAGGAGAGGAGATTTTATTATGTATGCATATTGTTGTTGGGCTGGGTACACAATGACCAGGCTCATCCACTTTTCAACTTTCATCTAGAAACTGCAAATTCCTCTACAATCTGATGTAGCAGTAAATGTACCAAGTAAATGCTGCAACACGACTGTAACATGTATCTGTTTCTTAGTTTTCTTATTTGTACGTCCAGTTACGTCTAGTATGTTTCTGTCCTTAAATTAAAAATGAAATGTGGGTTATGCATAAAAATAGAATTTATAAGATGATATATACTTTAAAAATTGAAGTACTTTTCTCATCCTCCCAAACCCCTCATCTTTGAAATGATGATCCCCAATCAGATCAGTCAGTCATTTTGGCAGTATGCATATTCATGGTAAATGTACATGCACAACGACCATATTCTTTTGGGGAGTCAATGGGAGCTCCAGGCTGAATGGTGATTGAAAATGATGTTTTTTCTGGCGGAGATAGGTGTCCCGTGTTATCGTAGAATCTTTCACCGATTATACAATAATTCGACTATTGTTTTATGAAAAGTGCAAAGCGCACTAGTCCTATACTGTAGTGGTGGTGGTAATGGGACACTTCTTTCACCTGTAGTTTCCTTCATGTTTGATGTCAGAATTGATTTTACTTTGTTCGTCATATCGGAATCACTCTCTAATTAAATCTCTACGTTTTGATTGTGGCTTTTTACTGACTAATAAATACAACAATATAAACTTATCTATCTCTGTAGTCAAAATTTAAGATTAATTTAGCGTAAATTTATTTACTTAATCACAAATAATATTATGTTTAATTTGGATCTTAAAAAGCGTACTGCATGTACGTGAATTTGTCTGCTTTTGCTGTCTATGTATTTTCTGTGTTTTGTTCAGATCATTCAAACACAGTTGGCGGTCTTTTTGCTCATTGGCTGCTCATAGGGCACCTAACTGTTTTCTATTGGCTCGGCTGGCAGTTATACATATGAACAAAGGCATTCATTGATGTATGTTGCAACAACAAATGAGACAAAGTCTCAAGCTTCGATGTTTGCATACCAGAAAATGGTTTCATGAATATTGTTACCGTAAACGAACGATGATGAAACATTACACCCTACATATAGCGGAGAAGAAGAAATCTATGTATTTATGAAATGCCAAGACACATAAATGTGGATGGATGACTACTCTAATGATGAGATATCAATGCATATTTTGATTGTAACTAGACGTTGCATGCAGGTTAAACTCCCAATCTTAAACATAAGCATTATCAGACATCTACGCAATCTCACCTCTTTCATACAAAGGATAAAAAACTGAAAAAGTCTATTGGTTAATTCTACCAACTGGCAATGAAAAAATAGCAGATGACAAGTTGTATGACGATGATGTAAAGGCAGTGCTGTCAGATACTGCAACACCCGTCCTCATTCACTATACGTGTTGATGAAGTTCACTTATATATAGTAGCATGGGTCGGAGTTGAAAGTTGAAACGCTCGTGTCTTTGTATCTGTTAAGCATGGACAGGATAAGATGCCTGCTATCCTGTCTATGTTATAAGACGGTCAAAAGTTTACGCAGTCCTTGCAAAGCAGCATTGCTCCTTAATAAACGGTTCTCAAATGAAGATGATATTAGATATTATCGTGACCTCGCTTTCACTGCCAGAGTTGGCAACTGGTGCATGATGCTGACACTTAAGATATAACGAGGGTTTCTTTATCATTAGTTGATTAATTATTGCTTTTTTTGCTGCCCTGCTTTTAAATGTGCTTAAGGTTATGTACAGCGATATTAGTAAAAAGCAAGTCCATGATATTAATAATAATAATAATACACTACTAATGCTCAATTCACATACAATGGCAAAATGAAACTGCGTTTTTCAGTGAAAAACTTACCGTTTGAATCACAGATATCAAAGCTATTGGTTGGTTTCTACACAATATCCTGAAATAATACTCAGTCTGTGGAAGCTAAACCCTTGGAGCAGGCTCTTTTTCAACAACAAACAAAATAAAGTTATTTTGGATAGTGTTTAATGGGCAAATATTATTCACACCAAAACCCTATTTATAATAATCGGATTGACAACAATGAAACAATCAACTAATATAGCCTGTAGACGAACTCAAGTAATGTACTTTTATGTAAAGTGCAAAAATAGTATGAGCACGGAGACAATTCAGCAGCGCTCAATCATAATATATGGACGTGTGAGATGTGGTAACAATGTCAAAGTGGATTCTCACTCTCCATTGCAATGATACAAATGCTCTTAGGTTTTAGACAAGCAAATACTAACTAAACATTACCAAAACCTCATAAAACCACGAAATTATACTCTCACCAAATAAGCATATGATCGGCAGGTAATGACGGGTGCCCTCGTCTATACTGGCATTCAACTCCCTGTGGCCACCCCGACTAGATTTATGAACCTAATTAATTATGGACGATGCCCGCAGCGGAAGCTTAACAGCGTAAAGCATGCATTATGCATACAAAATGTGTTGAACCGTGCCCTCCTTCCCATTTACTTTACAACCGGCTCCAAATGAACGAATTAAAATGATGTATGATACTCTTTCAAATTATTAATGTTTTCTATTGACAGATTACAAAACTATCGATACACTACAATGTCATTTCACACAGGTGATACATATATTTGGCTTACCTTCAGCAGTTGAAGCCGATTACAGTTCTTCCCAACACGAGGTTGAGTTGGAAGGAAGGACGGATTAATCAAACAAACTGGAGAACTCGGTCAGTACCTGCTCTCAAATGATACTGTTCTTTAAATATCGATTACCGAATGAGCTAGACCAACACCAATACTTTGCATTTATAATCTTACAAGTAACAAACTACTCAAATCTTACTGCGGCTTTGGCTTTACAAAAAACTAGTCTTTTGGACACACTTTTCACCCTGTGAATGAGCAAAAGCCAAGTTTTAAACTAATTTCACAAGTGAACTAAGCTGCTTCACTTCCCTTGACAAGGTGTGAGGATATAGGGAAACGCACAATGTTATGAGTAATGACAAGTATCAATTTATGACAAGTCTCTTTGGTAGACGCAAAACTACGACGTGTTGATATGCGTGTTTTGTCCCATCAACGATGCTGCTATGATGTGTGTTGGCGTAGTTGGTGTACGAGCTGTGTTGGCCAAGAATGGGTGAGCAACTCCAGCCAGTATGATGTAAGCGCGTTCGCCGGTAGTTGTAGGTGCTGGCTGGTGGGTTAAGGTGCACTGATCAGTTCTCATGAACGCGTTGCATGACTCATACTACATATTACATATTATGAAGCAGAGCAATGCATGTAGATGAATTGGATCGGAGGAAAAGGAGAGGAGATCTTATTATGTATGCATATTGTTGTTGGGCTGGGTACACGATGACCAGGCTCATCCACTTTTCAACTTTCTTCTAGAAACTGCAAATTCCTCTACAAATCTGATGTAGCAGTAAATGTACCAAGTAAATGCTGCAACGCGACTGTAATATGTATCTGTTTCTTAGTTTTCTTATTTGTTCGTCCAGTTACGTCTAGTATGTTTCTGTCCTTAAATTATAAATGAAATGTGGGTTATGCATAAAAATAAAACTTATAAGATGATATATACTTATTTAAAGTGAAGTACTTTTCTCATCCTACCAAACACCTCATCTTTGAAATGATGATCCCCAATCAGATCAACAAGTCATTTTGGCAGTATAAACATTCATGGTAAATGTATATTATGCATAATGACCACATTCTTTTGAGGAGTTAATGAGAGCTCCAGGCTGAATGGTGATTGAAAATGATGTTTTTTCTGGCGGAGATAGGTGTCCCGTGTTTTCGTAGAATCTTTGACCCATTATACAGTAATTCGACTATTGTTTTATGAGAAGGGCAAAGAGCACTCGTGCTATATTGTATGGTGGTAATGGGACACTTCTCCGTTCACATGTAGTTTCCTTCATGTTTGATATCAGAATTGAATTTACTTTGTTCGTCATATCTGAATCACTCTCTAATTAAATCTGTACTTTTTGATTGTGGCTTTTTAACTAACTAATAAATACAACACTATAAACTCTGTAGAGTTGACAACTGATGCATTATGCTTACGCTTAAAACGAGGGTTTCTTTATCATTATTTGACTAATTATTGCTTTTTACTGCACTGCTTTTAAATGTATTTAAGGTATGATCTTGTACAGCGATATTATTTAAAAAAAAGTTAGTCCATGATATTAATGATATTATATTAGATAATCTTCATGGTACATGGTAAAAATGAGTTAAGACACAATGATTGTCGATCTATTCCTATTCCTACTGACAATGACATTATGAAACGACGAGCAAATCACATTCTTCAGTTCATGTAGTGTTTAAAAACTCCATTAAAAACTAAAATGAGTTATAACATTCCCAGCTAGTTATTGTAATTTTATGTAACAAACCAACTTTATTTCATTCTTTAGACAATTTAATCATTTTTGTACATTCTTACATACGATTTTCAAATAATTATGAGGAGTAGCATTCAAAATATTTAACAAGACCTTCATTATAACACAATATTCATAGGTTGAGATCAACTATTACGGCAATGACGTGTAGAGTCACTTCAGATCTTTTTGTTGACTTTACGAGATAGATAAAATTATAGAGAGATTCAAACAACCGAGAGATAATTCAATGATAATGTATATAAGTTGCCTGGAGTGGAGTGAATTTACTTGCGAGGAGCGCAGGGTTCGTAATACTCTGTGGCAGAAGTATGTTCATCAGACGAGCCTGTGTACTTGACACTGCGTCGGGGATCATGACCATCGAAAGAGTCACAGGAAGACTCTAGACTAAAATCCTTGTTTTTGTATACCGCTTGCACCTTGGGATCTAGCTCCTCCTCCAGCTCATCGATCCGTTTTGCAACGTACTCTGACCAGATGGACAAGGCCTTTTGGTTGGTGACTGGGTCAGCAGATGACACACTTGGACCCAAACGCAATGGAACACGATCACCCCGGCTGCTAACGCCACCTCCCTTCTTCAGAATTTCGTCCAAAAGTTTAGCGTCCGGCTTAGAGAACCCCTTCTTTTCTAAGTTAACATCTCCATACTTTTTGACGATCAGGTTCACGTTGCAACGCAGTGACTTCAGCATAGCACGTAGCTCCTTAATCTCTGCGCGGTAGCCTTCGTTGTCAAACTTCCGCCGGTCATCTGACTTCGCACAACGCTGCTCGAGCATGTCATTACGACTCCTCAAGGTGGTGATACATGCCTGTTGACAAACAAATGGTTACATTTTAACTGCTGAAGGTTCCATACATACCCAATATCAACTTCAGGCATCTCTTTGTTAGTCTTACCTTATGAGATTTCTTCATAACATCCATTTCCTCCTTCAGGTTGGAGCATCTGCGTTCCAAGACAAGCATTTTGGATGTTGCGTCACGCAAGATGTTAGATTTCTCAATCAGCTCAATCTCAACCTTGGCTAAACGAGCTTTCAGTGACTTTTCAACAAACTCTGCTTGCTCAACTGAAATAAAAGTCATTGGCTTTTATCAATCAATTACCAGTAACCCAAAAGTTATAGTCATATTCGTTCATCATGGTGAACTTACACGCTTGAGCGATGTCTTGCTTTGGTTTGGAGGGCCGAGAGGGCTTCTTATGGTGACAGTTATCCAACTCATCCATTTGATTGGTAAGGAAGTCGTCCTCCTTCTGTAGAAGTTCAGAGCGAAGTTCCAGGTTCTCAAGGGCGAGTGACTCCATTATACCCTTTTGCCCATCCAGCCTAAAAAAATAGATGATGATTGATTCAGATAAGCTCGTCAATAACACACATACGGCTCCGCAATCCACTTGTGTCGTGATTTGTAAAACGAATTATATAATGAATCCCATTTCAATAGATTTGTAACTTACAAGTCAGCCTGTCTTTGGATAATGCTCTCATAGCTTTGATGGACAGCCTCAAACTGGTTGTTGAAGTTCTCGATGGTGTCCGTCAAACCAGCTATTTCCTCTCGATGAGTTCGCTTGAGAGCTTTGATGTACTCTTCAGCTCGTTCCAAACGATCGGCCAACACCAACGGATCTGCACAGTCCACGCTGGACTTGGACTTGGTCTCACCTTAACAAATGCAACATCAAACCATTACTTACATTCAAAGCAGCGCAAGTAAATGATCTAAAATTTTGTATGGAGGAAGAACTTACATTTCTTCAACTCATCTCCGATCTCAATCATCTTGTCAGCTAAGGGAACAGCCTTAGGGTTCTTCTCCAGAAGATGGTGGACCGCTTTCTCATCGACCTTTCCGAGCAACAATGCTGCCTGGTATTTACGGGACATCATTCGACGTTGGCACTAAAATAAAGCGAATCCAAATCCAATTACTGTTTAGTAACACCCAGCGCGTTGCCCTGAGCTTATTTTAGCCAACCACTTTCGTTTAAATGATGAATGAACTACAATTTGCAATTAAACATATGATAGAAACCAATCAAAAGATAAATACCGAAAGATGTATCCGACAGAACTAGGATACTTCTTAAACCTAGTACAACCAGTCAGCTTCAGCTGACGCTAAACTAGTAAAAGGGAGTAACTGATGTCAAAATACTGAAAAACTAATAGTCCTTCTCAAACTAATGAGTTGCTGACAACCTATCTCGCTATTTAAATGTCAACCACCAATCAAATGATCTTTTAATTAGCAATACTACCACCACCACCACCAATACCTGGAGTGTTGCACTTTAGTTACTTATCTGACTACACCAAGCAGTGATTTCCCTTCAAACTACAATTTTGAGATAAAATAATAATTATAATTGAATAAAAAGGTAACTGTCGAATCTACTGCAAAGAAATAAAGCTCCTTCAACCACCACTATAATCAGTCACCATCAGCTGACACTAAACTAGTAAAAAAGTTATGTTAAAATTACTGATTAACGGAGGAGCATTGTGCTAATCTATGTCAACAGTGTATTTCTAACAACCTCCTCAAAATTTAATGACCAACCGTCAATCGAAGAAGCTCAAACAACAATTTAAACTTGAAACAATACCAACCTTTTGAAATCCGAGTAAATTAGCAAACCTCCAGCAAAATTTTAACACACAATTATTAAGACGCGATTGATAAAGCACTTGGCGAAAGAAAGTAATCAGAAACGTAGTAATCACCGTTGAAAATTAGTTAAAAGATAAGCAGAGAGAAGTAGAAAAAATTTTGTGAGAGAAAAAGAATTCAGAAGAACTGACAACGTGCCGCACACGAGAGATACTGAAAAGAACGGACGAAGAAAAGACGAGAGTGTGGTGGACGTGAAGAAGCAGAAGAGGCAGAGATGTGTGGAAGTGAGCGCGTTGCGTTGCGTGTGGAAAGATGCAGTAAAAAGAGTACAACCCAATTGCAGATCCCCCGCCACGTTATAATATATTATTTAGCTTGGCTGCCTCTACAGGTCAATGATTTTTGCTCTTTTGGGAATATAGCTCTCTGTATCTGTTCTTTCTCTAAGGGGGAATGCTCTCGACCTTCCAATATCATTTATGCATAAATGAACTCTGGATACATGCTAATCCAAACTCACCTCAAGTCTATCGTTCTCTCCAACGAGATGTTGGCAATGCGTTCGTTCTTCCAGTAAGACATGATGTAGCTTTTCATTCAAGTTCTGAACTGTGAATAGGTCACGCACTTCCTTCTCCTGCTTTTCAAACTTCTCTAGGATTTGTGTCAACGTCCTGGATATACTGGAATGGAATTAATGATGGATGTTTTATACCATGACACGTACTATGCATATGATTATATTATAGGATTATAAACTCACTAGTTTTCGGTCTGAACGCTTCTTTCCAACACCTCCCGTTGATGATCCAGTCTTTTTCTACAGTACTGTATGAACTCCATCGGATTGTCAAAAGCAGCCATCCAGAGGTCAGGCCTGGATCTAAAATCGTCTGTGGAGATGATTGAGCCTGACGATGAGCCAGATCTGTTCTCTTTGTCATTCAGTAGCAAATCAGTCAACAGGTCGGAAACAGATCTTTGTTTTCGGAGATTCTTTTTCTCATCCTGATGCATGCGGACACGACGCTCTCGTCTATGATGGCGATGGGCTAGGAGGAGGTCATCAGTGGGTTCCTTTTTCGAGCCTCCAGTGCTCGTGCTTCGCACGGCTTGAGGCTGAGAGCCTTCCCTATTAGCGTCCTTCATTTTTGGTATCTTGTCAACATTTTCTTTTCTTATCATCTTCCCCCACTTTTAACTGCTTGTGTCAGTGGGTGCCTAGATACCCTCGTTGGTTCACTTAACATGCCCTTGGAGGTTAACCCGCAATAGACTTACCCTTCCTCGTCGGTTGTCCGTTTTGTTTTGTTGCATGTTGAACAAGTGCAATTCAACTCTGTGTGTTGTTGCATATTATGTGATTTAGAAACAAGTTCATTCAATTTCGGTTGGTGTAGTTGGAGCTCATTGGGTAATGAAGTAGACAACCACGGGCAGCAACCAATTGGATGCTAGATAGCTGGCAATGCTGAAGCTATGCACTGCTATGTATACTGTTATTCCATGCAAGCTTTAGAAACGCTAGAGAAATGCATAGTATGAAAAAAATTTCAAGACATGATGCTGTAAATGATACTAGTGATTTTTAATTTACGTAGAAATTACATATGCATTTTGTGAATATGACGAAGTTGATCGGTTTAAGGAAGCTCAGAGGAAATTTAAATGAATAAAGGCAATCTTCATAGCACTCTAAAACCAATAGATTTATTACAAAATGAAATATTTATACATAAATTATTCAATGGAAATTCTACTGGATTAAAACTTCATTTTGGGCTTTAACTTTTAGTCATTGTTGAAACTCAAGGGTTTTAATCTATGCTGCTTGGATTTTCTCATTCTGCGGTAACATTAGCCAGCTTCCGTTGTTCTCCGGTTTTTATGCACATTCGTTCATTAAATTAGTGTACTTTGTCGTTATGTAAAAATGCATATAATTGCCACGTTCCGTGAATGCTTAACAACGTTTTTTCTTTCTTTTTAAAATGCGCTGCATGGTACCTGAATATAGTGGCCAGCTTGCTTCCTTCATTTGCCGACGAAAACGTTGGACTTGGTTTGGTAGCTCTTGACATTTCTGTCGTTGCCCTTTCCTTCTCAAAGCATCATCAAAGTCGGATGCTGGTTTATTCCTGGTTTGCGAGTTGATCTTTGTGCATACAATTCTTCTACAATATTATATCAATAGTGATATTCTCGATCGTTGAATTGCTGAGAAGATTGAAGTAACTTAATTAGCGGACTTCAATGTTGATTTGTGATATTGGTCGGGTAAGTGTAATATATCCAAATCTACTTTTGATAATACAATTAATTGAAAACAGTGTTAATAGCAGTGGTTGCGTATTAGTTAACTTGTTAAATCAGGTAAGAAAATCGAGTTGGATCAATGTTTTAATGTGACGATTGATTGTGGTGTTTGTTACTGATCTGTTGGACGTCGATCATCACGAGGTAATAACTTTTTAAACTATAATTCATAATTTCACGTAATGCATTTAAATTTTCCATGAATCGTGAATAAAATATAAGCGCAGTATTGTATAGTCAAGATTTAATTAACGGTTGGTTTCTCCGAATATATGAAAAAAGTATTGAGGAAAGAGGTGATATTGATGACTGGTCTTTCACCCCGAAGATGTGTCGTACTGAATGCCGTACCGTTGCGGTGGCTATGGCATATACCAAAGACAATTGACAGTCGACGTTTTGAGAGATTTAGCATATTTTATGGTAGTGATTGATTCATCAAATTTTTATCTCCTGAGGGCAACATCCTGTTGATTGATGATTGTATTTGTACCATTATGAGACATTTGAATTCGTTTCCTGTCATTCACATTCAAATTTAACTTTGAAGTTATCTTCATAGACTCAAACTTATATCCTTTCCGAAGGAGTTAACAAGGTGAACAGTTTGCATAGAAGTACGAGAAAGATATATTCTAGTTATAGATATAGCAGAGTTGTCGTGCTTAAAGCCTCCTTCATACTATTTTTGGTGTCCTACTTTGCTCCACTGCATACTCGTTCCAGGACTGTCACTCACCAAATTATTGAAAGCTTCTTGGCAATTGCTACGGCCAGTCTGTTATCATTTTTAATGACTGCGAATTAAATGACAACGGTAATTGTTAAGTCTTCCTTGTTTTAGATGGTGATGATTATCATTTCCATGCTTTACATGGCTAATCTTTTATCAAAGCGTAGGGCAAACAAAAATACTATACTTTGAATATCAAAAGATTCTGTTTTTCTCAAAAATCAAATAAGAATTAAAGCTATACGTTTTCATACTGATGGTACCTATTCACAGAAAGCAATGAGCATAGCGATAGCCCCTGTTTTTCTACTATTTCAAGCAAACTGTGAAACTTTGTTGATTTAAACGTTTAATCTAGGAATTAACGCGATAGCATTAGCGTCTAACGATAGCTTCTGAGAACAAAGCTCAGTATGTAAAACAGGGAGGGGTATAATAGCCCATTCTGCATGTTATGCTAACAATCTGCCAACAACAATGTAACAACCAACCCCAACAAAGTAATTGTATCACGTAATGATATTCGTTTTTCACACACTGCCAAGATAAGAGAAAAGATGAATCAGATCAGTTCAAGTTTTTACGATGTATGATAGTTTTTTTATCCATCTACCACGTAGTATACGTGCATCTGTCCATTACTAACTAGCATTACCTTTGTTGCAGCTCTCAAGCTTTGAGAAGAAGCCTAGTATTATGATGTATCCATACCGTGTGTGATTTTTTCAAAGCTCTTGTTTGATCATTATTATTACTCACGTCAGTTTTTTTTGTCAGCAATTTAGCAGAAATGCGTTATTTGCTTGATAGCAGAGCAGAGGCTTGGTAGGGGCACGTCTAACCTAAGATGAGAACATATATGAACTATCTCTCTCTCTATGCCACGACCAAACCAAGCTACTACTGAGTTGGTATGGCCTGGGTTGTGGTATGGGGTAAGATCAATGATGAAGTGCATGCAAAAGTCAAGCAAGGAAGCTTAAGTATATAATATGTATATATTTTTTTTTAAATAAGAAAACCAAGCTACTCTCCGCATCTACAACACTGCTATACAGTATTCCTTTATACAATGAAAGGCACTTGTCTGTTGTCTCTCTCTTCGTGTACCGTGGTAGTTTGTTGGTCGGGTGCTACACACTCGTCAGTTGACTCATTTCATAATCAGAAATCACATCTCTCACGCTGCAAACTCTGGCTACCCCTCCACTCTATCATTTTCTCACAAGAAGTGAGGACCACATATATCGTAATGCTCTAAGGGCCTGTTGCGTTCCGCTCTCTTTTAAACAACTCTTTTTTAATAATAATAATATATTGTGATTGGAAGGAAGAACCATACATCAGGAATCAATAGGTCTATAAATGTGCGTTGCCCTTGAATTTGAATTTAATTTTATTCCTGGAAGAAAGAGGTGGCTTACATGTGTTCAGGTGGGTTTTAAAAATAACATACACATGAAAACCTTGCTTCGTTTCGAATCTCAAATTGCGATGTGTTGCAAGTGCTAAACCAGTGAGTGATATATAGTGGGATCCTATCAAGTAAACATAGTTTATAGTATTTTAAAGGATATGAGGATGTACAAGCACGTTTATTAATGTGTGTACGTGTGTTATATCATTTTTTATATGGTGAGGTGAGGGTGAGGATAAAGTGTTTATTTTTATAAAGAAGCAGGTAGACTGCATATTATACAACGCTCTTTTGTCTTGCATTCATCATTATCGTCATCATATTATCATCATCATGAAATTAAGTTACTGTTCATGATAATAGTGTTTTTGTTAGCACCAGCAAGATTAGGTTGATCTGGTTCGTATTTGTATTTATGTACAGAGTATGACAGATAATGAATTAGGCATTTTTAGAGGCCCCAACCAAAATACGGTTGATTTGATTGTCTTCTTTGAGAGCAGGAGAGACTTAAATAGATAAAGAGATGGGTTGTTGATGATGATGATGATGATATTATACTGCATCTGGATCTGGACTGCCTTTATCGGTCAGTGAACGAGTAGCGTTCATTTTACGGGGTTTCTTGCGAATCCCATATTACACAAGGAGAATACTTGCAGTATGGTCCATGTTGATGATATCAGGAATGTGGAAATAACACAACTTCATTCAAGAGTTGTTTTTGTTCCAGAAGGTTTTGATTTGTGTGATTTGTTTGATCTCTCTCTCTCACCCTGCCCCCCAGTATCATCTTTTGAGCTGTTTATATATAATTTGATATATAGTACAACATTTACCGTTGTAACTGAAAGTGTCCCCAAATATTGTTGGGAAGTGCAATCAAACATCAGCCTCAAAAGGGTAAAAGTCTTTCCTTATCTGTCTGTCTTGCGAGACACATTTAGTTTAATTGTAAGAAAGAGATAAGAAGAACAGAACTAGAATCAAGTTGTATAAACTATTAATAATACCTTTTGACTGGTTGGCTGTAAAGAATGTTAAGCAGTATTCCTCACAAGGAAATACGAGAAAGCAGGAACTTGGATGGGTTGCATGTCCAGTCAATATATACATACTTTTGGATGAAGCCAAGCTGGATAAATTTTAATTTGTAGGATACATTGGTTTGATAGACTCACGCTTATTCTCAACAGCAGACAGTTAAGTACACGCCATTTGAGTCCAGAGAGACACACGATGGAGAGGTATTAGTTATTAATGGGACCTGTTCTATTTTACATTGGGTTTGACATTGCTTACCTGTATTGTGGTATAGTGACGTGTGACAAACGGAGCTAACCTACTAATTTTCAAGGTTATTATATGAACGGTTCATACCCATAAGCCGAAGCTCTACTACAGAAGCATAAATCGAAATCGAACTGAGTGAGCCAATGTGATGAAATACAGCGATAGAAGAGGAAGCTAGCAATCGGCATGCCTTAGAAATGGATTGGTTTGTGCAATATACTAGCAACTGTTGGCTTTTTGCAGCTAGAAGGATTTGCAGTGTAGCAAAAAGGTTTTAGAATCGTTATGTTTCATCCAGTTATTAGTTCCTGTATAAAAAAACTCGGTCTAAACTAAGTCAAAAATCGGTGTTTCCTAGTTTTAATTTTAACGGGTAATTATAAATCGTTTCATTGTTTTAGTAAAAGTGTGAAAAATGAGGTGTAGAAAAGTCGTTGGCAGTTAACCTGCAGAATTTTTTTTGCAGTAGCCAGTAGTCCTTCAGGACAGTTGTTGAATAATTATTAATCATCATTATCATCACAGTTTGCTCTGATTGTGATGTGGATGTTTATGGGTTTCTCATAAGTAACTGTTGACTACCCATTCGTACTCAGTTGCATTGGTTTGGTGTTCTCAAAGTGTGTTTGTTTGATAATAGCAATGATTTTATTAGTGTATTTGTATACTATCTAAAGTACATACATACATGCGTATAGGTAGGTCGTGAGGTTTTCTGCATACAACCATCCAAAGTTAAATGTAACCTACAAATTATCCCTAAAGAATAAGGGAGTATTACGAACGTAGTGCAGTACTACTTTAAAGGTTTCTATTTATTGAACCAAATACAAAACGCATAAAATAATTAGGGAGTGGGTTATAACAGCAAAGTGCAAACATTAAACCCTATTACATGCTTGTTTGCTACCTTAAATGATTTTGGCACAAAAAAGTTCCCCACATGTTATCTCTTTAACTGCTACACTGACAAGCTACTTGCCACTGCTAAATCGGTTCCACTGTGTGTGTGGTTGAGGATAATTATTGTGCATGAACTCCTCCTCTGTTTTTGTGCTCCGCATGCATCGCAGCATTTGAAATAAATAAACTGTTTTTCATTTATATTTTCTGCGCATTTACCAACAGTGATGACAGGAATGCTTCCGGAATGAACTGACTGTATATTTTAAAAAGGATTGCAAAATTAACTGAGAAGGCAGAAGTAAGCTCTTGTTATAAAAACTACAAAACAAGATAGGACAGAGTAGATCATATCATAAGACATGGTATAGCCAAAGGAAAAATATTGATAGATCGGGAATGACTGATGGATAAATAGGGTTGAGTGACTGCACTCTTGTGTGAAATGAGTTATTTTAAGCAGTTTCCATTCTTTTCAACTAAGCATACAACTGCATTGCATTTCATTGTGGTTTACACATATAACATTGATGCACGCTGCATTCGTCATCATATCTCCATCCAACCATATTATCCTCAAGCCACATTAATCTAGAAGCATCACAGTTTTTTTATACATTGAATGTTCTTTTCGTAATCATGATCATGATAATCTTCTCTCCTCTGACGTATTTACTCTTGATCTGATCTTGTTGAGGAGTAGACTATCAGACTAGACAAGCTTCGTTTTAGCAATCTGACTAAGACACAGTTTGAAGAATGTGTATTCATTTCACTGGAAAATCTTTTTCAACAAAGGCTGCAAGCATGGGAAAATTCATGGCATTGTTTCGCAAATAAGGAGAGTACTGTTAGGAAGCAGATAAAACACATTTTATATTACATTATCCAAAGTTTTTACAAGCCTGTAAAGTTTCTCTCTATTTCAAGGGACACAATGATATACTTCTGCTCTGGTATCATCCCGTATCTGTGTCATAACTTGGTTTGGTGTGCAGGTAGCAACATTCACAAGTAGCTGGGTTGTATTGTTGCCCTTTCCAGATCTGTACATCATTTTTCTTACAGATTACAAAGTACAGTAGTGGCACTAGTAGCAGTTTGAATGGAAAATGGAGTGATTGCATTGCATTGCATTGTGATGTGATTGTAAATGATGAAGCTCACAGCTCTCTTCTTTGCACTCTATGTAGGTAATTCCAATTCAATACGGGACACACTGTATCACTTATATCTCAAACTGAAACGTTGTACTTGATGAATGCAAACTTGGGTTGTGAAATAAGGTATAAAACGAGGTAATATGGTTGGAGCTCACACAGAAGGCTAGTCTCGTAGTATTTGTGAGTTGTAATAATAATAGGTATCCATATGCACTTTTGTAGAGGAGTAGAAAGCAGTTTTGTAGTGTTAGTGGTGTGGTAGTCACTGGTGGTTTGGTTTGGGCTGCCGTATAAGAATTAAGAATGGAGATACAAAGGGTAGAAAAGATAAAGTGGATATACATACATTTATTTATACGGATACATAGGTACATAACAGAATGCATGCATCCATAAAAAACCGTGTGTATTGATAGGGATAAAAGATGATAAGAGCTGCTGCTGCTGCTGCTCCTGCTAGATCTATTATGTATGTATGTAATGGGTTTTCTATGCCTAAGTAGAATGTATGTATCTCGTATTTTGCTGACTCGTCTGAGGGCACACAGGATGAATAGGACGAATGAATGCAATGCAACGTACTTTCATCATCAACTTGCTTACTTGTTTTGTGGGCAACGTATAGGATGAGAAAACACAGTTTTCTATAGGTATATACGTAAATATAGCCGTATTATTATGTGAAACTGAACGTATTTAGGCTGTTACTTACGCGTATGATGTTGGTGTTTGAAGTGCGTATGTTGGAAATTGTATGTACATAATATAGTTATAAAATAGCTTTAGCAAAAAAGGTAAAATTCAGACTATCATATTTATAATATTGACCATAAAAGAGTCAAAGATATGAAAAAAAGAGAGAAGCTATTATAATCTGTTATATATGGACAAATCCTTAGAGGGTGTTTGTCTTCTAATGAATATACTATGAATATACATAGATTATAGATGTGCATAAAAAATACACACGTATATGCATACGTGAAGTGGCCTTAAGTTCGTCAGTCACGTAAGCATGCCTGGGTAATGCACATATGTATGTGTGTGTGTGTGCACCATTTAAACGTAATATTTTGCTAATGAAGAAAAATAAGGTAGTTTTTTTATTTTTTCATTGTGATTTGCCTTGATTTTTGTTATTTATGGGGCCTCTATTCTAGGGCCGTATGATGAGTATTGAACTGCCATAAAAAAATTTCATAGGAGAGCAGAACACAATAGCTGTTAAATGCAATGTGCAGTCCCTATTTAGTATTTTGTATATACCAAAAAAAACATGATTCAACTGACGTTATTCCCTGAAGGTAATTTCTATTTAGGTTTACATCTCTGGTTTAGCGTGAGCAGGTCAGGTCGAACTGAAACGGAAAACTGTTTTTTATTACCCCAATAATTGTTACATTGTAAAACTCTGCAATACCTTAGCATCTTTCCGTTGAACTTGTGAAGAAGTAGGAACGGAAATGGGTTAAAAGGGAGAGCACTTTTAGGCTCGTGGTTAGCTTAGGCAGTTGGGATTTGGTAGCAGCACATTAAGCAACACAAAGCACATGGACGGCTAATGGACAACAAACAGTTAACGTATCTCTTCTAATTTGTTTTCCTACAGTTGCAAGGGTAGATTGTGACTGAGTGGGATCTAAAAAGGATTGGAGGAACCTCCGAGGAGGTCCCGAGCTTAGATGTCTAAAATGGCTGAAGACTTCGCTTTTAACAGGCCTGCGGAAGCTCCCACATTCCACCCATCAGCAGAAGAGTTTGCGGATCCCTTAGCGTATATTAGCAAAATTCGGCCGAAAGCTGAGCAGTTTGGAATCTGCAAAATCAAACCTCCTGCTGTATGTCGTTTTTTGTGTTTCGTAATTGTAAATGAGTATAAAAATCGAAAGTGCTTCCTATACAATTTGAGTAGTGGATATCAAGGGTTAGCGAGTTGTTGCAGTGTCATAAATAACTCTAGACGCTGCATCAACGGAACAACTTACACTTATTGTGATCCCTGAATTCCTACTCGAAACGGATTGGTTATTCCGGTCCCCAAAATGGAAGCACTGTCTTCTTAAGAACGTGTTTAAGTGACGTGTTTCTATGTATCCATCTAGTATTGGGCACCCCCGTTCGCAGTTGATGTTGACAAGTTCAAGTTTGTACCCCGTATACAGAAAATTAACGAGCTAGAGGTAAGTGTACTATTATCTGTTTGCGACACGGTTTTAATGTCTTCGAGTTATCTCAGTTGCTTGTGAGCATTGCACGTGGTTAGAAAGAACAGTGAACAATAGCTCCAATTCAATGTCAAAAAGTATTATAGTAACAAGAAAGAAATTCCTTGAAACTGCTTTGGCTATTGTCCAACCGTGTTCACTCGACTAATTCTTCAGTAGTATTACTTGAGCCGTATTGACGATGTTCACGTGCGTTTATTCTATTTAACAGCTCAAAACATTGAATTTTTTAGTGATTTTACACCTTAAAGTTGTTATTCATTCAATACTTTCACAGAGGTCAGCGTTGATTCAAATAGCCCCTGTGCTAACATTGAAGCCGCATAATTAGGCTAACTGCTTCAGAGTTTAAAGATTATGTGCATTTAATTGGGGCTGGTTATGAAATTACTAAAAGAAAACGTTTTCTTATAAAAATTTATTTCGATTCCAGGCTATTACACGAATAAAGCTCAATTTCCTAGACCAGATTTCAAAGTTCTGGGAACTGCAAGGGACTTCCCTCCGTATACCAGTGTTCGGGCATAAGGCTCTAGATTTGTATACTCTTCATTCGCTAGTACATCACCACAATGAGTGTAAGTGAACAGTGAAAGTGTTCAAAAGTAAAGGGTGGTTGATTGCACAGGGTTGCGTTAATATCCCGTTTTGTTTGCCTCCTTAGATGACTACAATAAAATTAATGATGACAGACGCTGGAATTATATAGCAACGCGTATGGGACTTCAGTCAAATGGTAAAATGAGTGTAGGGAGCCAACTGAAAGCACATTACGATAAGATATTATATCCGTACGATGTTTGGAAGCAAAATCAAGGGAAGAAGAAAACTGTAAGTTTTGCATAAGAACTTTTGTTTGTGTAGAAATTAGGAAGCCTAGTTTTAGCTTGAAATAATGTTTATTCAATTCATTCATTTGATACAGGATTCACCAAAGAAAATGAGCAGCAGCAATGGAAAAAGTCGAATGGGAGGAAGGATGAATGGAGGGAGAGCCAAACAAGATCGATTTGACCCTTTGGCAAATTATGTTTGTCAAAACTGTAAAGGTGGGGATGTGGAAGATAAGATGCTTTTATGTGACGGATGCGATGACAGTTATCACACGTTTTGCTTGAAGCCGCCCTTGGATGACGTTCCAAAAGGTATATAATACTTTGCAAACACCACAAGAATGCTGAATCATCATCACCTTCACTATATTTTTCTTGAATGTTTAAGGAGAGTGGCGATGTCCAGATTGTTTGGAAGAAAAGCTAAGTCGACCCAATGACGGGTTTGGATTTGAACAAGCCACAAGGGAATACACTCTCCAGCAATTTGGTGAAATGGCAGACACGTTCAAATCCGACTACTTTAACATGCCAGTGCACATGGTCTCATCGGAAATGGTTGAGAAAGAATTTTGGCGAATTGTGTCCGCAATTGATGAAGATGTGATTGTGGAATATGGTGCGGACTTACACACCATGGACCACGGCTCTGGTTTCCCTACCGTGTCAAATAGTGTTAGTGACTCAGATGAAGTGTATATAAACGGTGGGTGGAACTTGAACAAGCTTCCTGTGCTTAACGGATCTGTGTTTGCTCACATCAATGCCGACATTTCCGGGATGAAAATCCCATGGATGTATGTCGGCATGTGCTTCTCCACGTTTTGTTGGCATAATGAGGATCACTGGAGCTACTCAATCAACTACCTCCATTGGGGAGAACCAAAGACCTGGTATGGGGTTCCTGGGGGTAAAGCGGATCAGTTTGAAAATGCGATGAAGTCTGCAGCACCAGAACTATTTGCGCAAGCTCCAGATCTCCTTCATCAACTTGTGACTATTATGAACCCCAACATTTTGATGAAATCCAATGTCCCTGTTTATCGAATGGACCAGAAAGCCGGTGAATTTATAATTACTTTCCCACGAGCATATCATGCTGGATTCAATCAAGGATACAATTTTGCGGAAGCAGTCAACTTTGCTCCTGCTGATTGGGTATGTTGATCTATTCTGTTAGATTAAATAGATCAACGCCATTCCCACTAATTTTGCAAAAGGCATTAAAAACAATGTCTCCTTTAAATGAATTTCAGGTTGCAATGGGACGAGAATGTGTTTTACACTACTCTCGACTAAATCGGTTCTGTGTCTTCTCCCACGATGAACTTGTATGTGCAATGGCTGCTGAGCCGGAAAAGTTGGACTATCTCATTGCCTTGGCGACTTACAAAGATATGGTTAAGTTGTTTGATTCAGAAAAAGGTAAAACTCAGCAATTTTGTTTTTGAAAAGATGAAGATAAATAGAATTCCAGTATAAATTATCATTTTTTGGTTGGTTGCAGAACAAAGAAAAGCAGTTCATGAATGGGGGCTGAAGAGTACGGAACGGGTGGAATTTGAACACCTTGCCGATGACGGAAGACAATGTAATGTTTGTAAAACTACGCTTTTCTTATCCGCCATTGCGTGCAATCATTCCAGAGGATCTTCAGCAAAAGACACGAAGCTAGTCTGTCTTAAACATTATGACCAATATGGGTGCAAGGAGTGTAAGAAAGAACCAGCAAGCCATATCATGAAGTACGTCCCAAGATTTTGAGCTAATAACGCATTACGCATTGGGGAATTAAATCGGGTATCGTAAATGATTACACTTGCTCAATTTTAGGTATCGGTACACGCTAGACGAGCTTCCAGAAATGATTAAAGGCTTGAAAGCTCGCACGGAGAAATATGAGAATTGGGTGAAGACAGTATCGGAAGGCCTAAGATCCAAGAACCAGGCATTATGTAAGTCTATAATAAAAATGTACTCTCGATAGGTCTCCATATGGACTTGTAAAGTATTATTATGGCTTTGGTTTCCTTCCTTCAGCTCTTGAAGAACTACTCGAGCTCATCGACGAAGCTCACACGCATGAATATCCGAAAACCGAACTATTAGAAAGTGCAAAGAAAGTACTGGCTGAAGCTGAGAAGGCATCGAAAATTGCCAAAGCTCTCATCGGCACGCCTGCTGTTCGTACAAGGTGCGTTTTCTATCCATAATTAATTAAATCGATTACATTCCGAATTTGTCGTATAGAAATTAATATTTCTGTTTTTCATTTGTTGTCTGTAGGAAGGGATGCGCCTCGGATTTGAAGTTCAAATGCAGCATAACCGAGCTGAAACTTCTTTCTGAAGAAATTAGCTACCTGAGAGTTTCGCTTTCAGAACGACAATATGTCACGAGTTTGTACCAAAAGGCGAAGGATCTTCAGAACAAGGCTGTTATGTTTATTGAAAGCAGTAATGCCGCGTTGGACGAAATGTCGGACTGTTTGGAGGAAACATTCATTTTGGATGTGGAATTTGAAGAAGCCTTGCAACTGAGAAATGTAGGCAATATTTTCAAATTTGGAGTTAAAAACAGTTAAAATTACAGAAAATGTAATGAGATGTAATTTGTCCAACAGAAATATTTACGTGAAAAGTGGCTGCGGTTAGCCAACAGTGATGATGATGAAGATGCCGTTTGGACATTTGACTACCTCCGGAAAATCATTGAGGAGGGCAACGACATCCACAGGAATGAGTCGGCGGAAAAGCGAATGGAAGAGTTATGTGTAATGTTCCAACAGGCTCATGATTGGGAAGACACAGCTTTCAAAATCGTCTCATCCAAGTAACCACTCATTTTTAAGAAAGCAATTGCTTTCTCTAGTTAAAATAAAATGCAACATGTGCTAAGTTTTCTCCGTTAATTACAGGAACAAGCACCCGATCTCAAAACTCGAAGAGTTGGTAGAAAAGTCAGAAGATATTCATGTGGCACTGCCCAGTCTACAAAACCTTCGGGAAGTAATAACCAAAGCGAATAACTGGTTGGAGAAAGTTAAACACTTGCAAGACCCCAAACCTCCTTACCTTGACGATCTCATTTCCATTGTGAACATTGGTGACTGTCTCCCAGTCGAGTTTGAGCATATGAAGGCACTAGAAAGTCAAATAGCCGCTGCCAACATTTGGAAAGAGAACTGCATTAAAGTCTTTCTCAAACGAAATTCCACCATTGAACTTATTGAGGTAATTATACTTGTTACAGCATTTTATTCTTCAAACCTTCATTCCAATTAGACTCTCATTTTCTATAAGTAACGAACAATTTTTTAATCGCTTGTAGGCCCTTGTACCTCGGCGAGAGATTGCGACAATCCCTCAAAAAGGGAAAAAGAAGAGACTTCTAACGGAAGGCCCGTCCCTCACGTATATCGCAAATGTACTAGGAATTCCACCTCCAGATGTAAAGAATGAAGCTTCACTCACCGACGCATTTTGGGTAAATTAATACACTTGAAATTGATTTCGTGACTTTTGCAAAACTTGCTATAATCTTTCATAGTTTAACCAACATTTAATTTTTATTTCAGGGTAACGTTACCACCGAAATTAATGCGATGAAAGCTCTCCGTAAAGCTAACCTGGAGAAATGTGACCCATCAGTGGAAGACGCCCTTTTCTGTGTTTGTCAAAAGCCCAAAGACGTGTTTATGATTCGTTGTGAGCTTTGTTTAGAATGGTTCCACCCCACTTGTGTCCCCTTGCCCCGCTTGGCATTTGATGACACTGACGGAATGCCTTCTCAAGCCGTTATGGCATTTAAAATTGCCTGTCGTCAGACCAAATTCCTTGGCCCCTGTTGTTCTCGTTCCCGTCGCCCCGAATACCAAATTTTACTAGAGCTCCTCTACGGTCTCCACAAACTGCCTCTGAAAATGATTGAAGGAATTGCTATACAGTGCTTGACAGACCGTGCAATGAGATGGCAAGAGCAGTGCGATAAGTTCTTGCAAATTCCGGATATCAGAGAGGCCGCGACACTTGTGAAAAAACATTCGTCAAGCCTTTCAACTTCCAGCGTTAAGAAAGTTGATGGTGAGGAAGTGCCGAATGGTGAAGTGAAATCTCCGTCCCACAAGATGTTTTTCGAACCTGCACTTGCGTTTCATTCCACGAAAACCAATGGACATGTGAAAGTTGATGTTGAAAATGATACCAAAGAAACCCTCACACCGACGTCCTCACCCCTCAAATCACCAATGGTTGTGGAGGCATCGAGGGAGCTGGAGGTCGCCTTGTGTTTAGCTGGCATGCAGCAAGGAGCAGTCCACGCACCAGTTAATCAGCCGCCGTTAACACCAAAAAGGGAACCTGACCAAAAAGTGGAGGTGAAAGTGGAGCCCCCGATAGAAAAAACTGAAATAGAAACCTTGGGAGATTTAATAGTTAATATCCGGCAAAATCCCAAACTTCTCCGGGAAATGGAAAACTTGATAATTGAAGCAGATCTCATGGAGGTTTCAGCCGAAGATAGTGATATTTTATGGAAACTTTTTGATTTGGTTAATCCCACTGTGGCGGAAGTACGAGATCTCAAGGTATGTTTCCAATAATGTGCAATTCTCCGTTCATTTAGGATGCACTTTATTTAGCACTCACCATAGTAATACAACTGCTTGATATTCTGTCATTTAAGGAAATACAAAGCATCATTCAACAAGAGATAAGTAATAAGGGCTTAGAGTCGTGGGAGAAAAAGCAAGAGGTAAAGGCTAAACTAGAAATGCGCAAGCGCAAACGTACTCTTAGCGACGGTAATGACGGCAGACTGAAAGTAAGGAAGAGTCCCGTTTCATCACCTCGCAAGCGCAAATCTGTAAGTACATCCTTTTGGCCTTCATTAGCCAAAATGTTTCTGAATTGACAATAAATGAATGTGTCTTTTTCCACAGAGCGGAGAAGGTACTTCACGACGCAATAAGAAAGAGAATCAAGAGTGTGACGAAGACTGCGCTGCAGTTAAGTGTCGTCAGCCAACCGGTAAGCAATATTTCCTGATACAAGAGCATTTGCACGTGCACTAAAGTATATCTCTACTCCCCTTATTATATTCAATTTTAGGCAAAGAAGTCAACTGGATCCAGTGCGATTTATGTGATGGCTGGTTCCATTTGACTTGTGTTGGTCTAAAGAAAAGCCAAGTGAAAAGTCTAGAAAAGTATAAGTGCATAAAATGCGAGGAAAAAAAGCAAAATGCACTTTGTGATGTTGATGATGGCTCCTCTTGTGATACTGTAAGTTGTCCCTGTATTTTGAAACTAATTTCGACCAAACTGTTTAAAAATTAGGTATTAAAAACCCTAACGTATTTTTTGTTATTTTTTAAATAGGATTCAAAACTGAGCAGTAGCGGTAAGATAAGTATTAGTAGCAATAAAGAGAATACTGACGGGGGCACGGACCGTTTGGAACTCTTGAAAGAAGAGCAGCCAAGTCCCGAAAGCACGGCGAACGCTGTCAGTGTATTTTCAAAGGTTAACTAATCGCTAAGAGTGGCTTTGTACAATTGAACGTCTATCTCACTGAGTAATTGCTCGGCAATTTAAAATTAGCTTAGGTTGCAATTAGGCTACGTTAGCTGTGCTGCGTTAATTTTAATTGAAGTCTTCATCATTTAAGTATACTCTCACTTGAAATGGTTTTATTAGGTTAAGGTAATGTTGCAAATGGGCAATATGGACCTTAAACACGATTTTCACCAATGTAGTTTTAGTTATCAAAATGCATCACAATGTGTTAGTTATAGGTTGATGGCACGCTAATGTGTAAGTTTATAACTGTGTAAGCGGTACAATATCCATAATTTTACGTAGTTAATGTAGTGACTGTAGGAAGGTTCCATCAAGACAACTGGATTCTATCTTGCTTGCAATTTTCCCACAAATTGAGATTGCACCGCAACAACTTTTTCGTATATTCACGACTGACTTTAAAACACTACTTTAAAGTCTAAAATGGGCTCTAACTAAAATTGATTATTAAACAACGCATTTTCCGAAATTTTTATCATTTATCAAAACAGCCTCCTAACTTTCTTTCTTTAGCATTCCTATATAGAGGCTTACTTTATAGTTTAGTATTTTTTGACGAATATTAATTGTGTAGCGTAACAAAAAAACTCGCAAGAGATTATCGAATTCGTTACTATAGATTATCAATGTTTTAATAACGGTAACATTAAATTTATTGAGGCATAACCTTTTTTGGCAAATTGGTTGTTCTCGCAAGACATATTTTGAATTACTTACTGGAACTGGTTGATGTTCTCTTAAAAGCATTAATTTAAAACGGCACCGGTTCCAAAATAAAGACAAGAGGACGCAAGTTGGAGAGATGGAAACAAAATGCACTTTTGCCTACTCTATTTCAGGTTTACTTTGATTTAATATATACTCCGAGATTTAATTTTAAGTTTGGGGTGGTTGGCACTGCTGGATCATCTTAATTGTCGAAGTCAGGCATATTTTAAAAGATACAACTGACAAGTTCTATCTTATTTTTTTTTCTGCAAAACACAACAATAGCCTTTGATACGTGATGCTTGGCTGTGTCAGTTTTAATTATAATTGTTTTTGAGAATCATTTCACTCCACTATCAATGATGCTAGTTTTGTTTATTTTTCATAGGTTTGGCTAGTCAAAATGATTACTGCAAAGAGGAGCACTATACATATAAAATATTCTCTGTTTTTGCAGTAGACAAAATATGGAATTCTAATCACGTATACATACACATACACATATTATATTGAATATGTTTAGCTCAGAGTAGACCTTAATTATATCATATCCAGTTGTTAAGCTGACAAAAGAAAAAGATGATCTCTCAAAACCTGCATCCAACATCACCATGTGTATCTCTCCTATACACATGCTTCGGAGGCGGCAGATGAATACAAATACTATGTTGATCATTAAGTGCCGATTTGAGTTTAATTAGTAGTTCGCCTTTATTACGTTGTTTAAAATGCTTAGTTTATTTCATAGTTAAAGACATTACATCAACTTAGGCAACGAATTCAATCTACCTTCTCACCGAATGCCTGTGTAACGTGGTTGACATGTCACAGTGCATTTTATGAATTCTGCATTTATAAAATTTACATAGGTTGTTATCCTTACTTATGATAATATTATCGTCCGAAAGAATTTACAAGTTAAGCGGAATCATCCTGTAGACTACTGTGGTTATTATTAAAGCGTATGGGCCACACTCACTTAAACTAATTTTTATCTCCCTTTTTTTAAACGAAATTGGGATGAATAAAATGAAGTGCTCTTCTACCGTACAATTCGTGTATGTATGTATCTATTTTATTAGTTTATCACAACCCGAGCACAGTTGGGTTCTATTCTAAATCATGTTATTTCTGGGGAGATAAGCATGCCTGTCTATATATAAATATTTGTTGCTTTGTCTAATCATTATGTAAGTATTGCTAAGATTCTAATTAGTTTCCTAAAATTGCGGTATGGACAAGTAAAGTAGTAAGAAATGTTTTTTTGTTTTTTTTTTGTTTTTGGAATAAAAAAGTTTTTGTTAGTGAATTTTTTAGTCTGCATTAGTATTTTTAAGTTCTTACTTGTTGTGGTTTATCTATATTATGTTAGTATGGTTAGTTAAATGTTCGTGTTTCTCAAAAACACCTTAACTCGTACAGAGAAAAGAACTATAAAGTACTGGACTCAAACTACCTGACTACTTATTATGAATAGTAAGTATCAAAAACTATGCTTTATAGTTTCAGAATTACAAGAAAGATGATGATAATAAAAAACGATACTTTTATATACTCAGGAAAACGTTTGTGCTACCGTTCTATTATTTATTTCGCGTTTTAAACTTTGAATTAAACCTCGAAAGGCGAATGACTTGTTTGACAAATGTTAAACATCTGGTAATGTTCTTTGTTACATGGTTTAATATCTATCTATTTTTGGATTATAATCTGCCACAAATGTCAGAGGTACATTGTTTCATATCAATTGAATAACATACGTCATGAAAATACTTAATAATTTTTTGGGCATTGCGGAATTGATGGAATGTTTGCACCTGTAACCGACATTTTTAATTTATGTTTTGCTTCACAACTGATAAGCCCTGAAAGCCCAAGCGAGATGGAATTACCAATCAGATTTTTGCAGGTTTGTGTAGACATATTTGATATCATAATTGAGATAAGGCAGCTGTATGACGTCGAAACCAACTCGGAGATTGATACAAAGAACGCATGGAGGCACACTTAATAATTCAGCTGGATTAACAGAACAAAGTTAAATCCAAAACATAAGTTTGCTTTGTAATCAAATCATCACTCATATTCTCTGACAGAAAATGATGAATTAACTGGATAGGTAAGTATTTCGTGGTGGACATGGATTGGAAATGGAATGCGATGCGATGTAAGCATAAATACAAGCTACATGAAACCATTGGTTGAGTAGCGTAGTAGCTTAATGCAATTTTTTTCACTGACTGCTGAAAGCCATACCAAATGGGCAACAAAGCAAATTGGATAATAACACAGACGACAACGATCAGTTTTTAACAAGCATCAACGTTTTTCCGACGATGAGAAATTGAGGTTATTATTGAATGCCTTGTGTAAACAAAAGGATATAATGTTGTTTCTAACATAGGATCCCAATGCTTACAAACGTTTAATCATCACAGACACAACGTATTGCTGGACACCTGCTGACAAATCACATGTTTATATAGTAATAAAACATCATAATAACATTAATTATTTAAGATATTTCAACAAAGTCATCAGAAGCATTTATCTGCTCAATCCGGAGAAATACTTTGGGCAAAGGTATCAGGAACTATTTAATATTTATTTGAATGAAATTGTTTTGACTACAGCTAGCAAAGCTCAAATGTCACCTTAATGAACGAATGTACACGAGTGACTGTATAAAAGCATTATGCTTTACTATATTGGTTTAAATTTCATACAACTCAACACACGCTATGATTACTACGTGAATGTAACTTGCATACCGTATGATTCAAACTGTTATACAGCAGCATACATTCAGGGTGGTCTTTTCAGGGGGTTATTGGGTACAGACACATTAACGCCATTTTTTGGAGCCAGAGGAACATAATTTATATCTGAAATTGTTTACATACGCAAAATTTGTCACGTAGCTATTTAGGAAATGCAGTGCTATTCAAAATCAAACAGCAAACACACGCTTATGATGAGTCATACATTTTATTTTTGCTTGAAATAACGTGCAGAGCTTGTTTTTTAGGCTGTATTTCAAAGTTCACCCATGTGTTTTGCCAACATGCACATGGAAGCCCATAAATGTTCGTTTTCAAAGCTGCGATGACAGAATCAAGCAAAGCCGATCTAGATATAGATTCAGCTTAAGCGTCCATGTTTTATACAACCATAGGAATCAAAAGAAACTACTTCAAAGGAGCAGAGGATTGCTTTTTCCAACTTTTCGTACATCCGGTTCTTTTGTTGTAAACCTTTCATGATATTTTCTCGATTGTGTGTTTCACTTTTCTTCATTCAGCGGATTCCCCGACTTCTGATTCTGATTCACAATAGAATGTGCAAAGGAAATCGCAAAGAGTAGAATGGAACAAAGAAAGGAATAAAAATGAAGCAGATGAGATCTGAGGAAAGAATGGCTAAACAACGTGACTCAAGTTATCAAAAGTCAAACAAATATAGACGGCTCAGGCGGCTGGTCAAAAATAATTTTCTTGAGCAATAACCCTCGGCTTTCATTCCTTTAATAATAGCATAAGGCAAAAAGCTACGAAGGATTTCATCATACAGACAATTTGAGCATATTATTGTTATTGTTGCCGAGTTTATCCTTACCCTAGCCCAAACATGACGTTTGGAGCCTGGTATTGATTTATCATGTTAAAAATCTTCGAAAAAGCATCAGTATCATTTATTTTTTTCCTTCGCTTACAACCAACCTTACCCTCTTTTCTTAAAAGAAAACTCTGACATGTCATGGCCACACATATAGAAATTGTGTTCTCTCTCAGATTTCATTCGGCTTTTTTTTTTTGAAGAGTCAGCTTGATTTTCTGATTTCCATATCCAACTGACGCAATTGCAGATTTTATTGTAGCGGCGTAAGCAGTCTCCCAAGATAAATTATGACAGGTCCCTTTTCCAGACAGACAGATTTTCGAGTTCATCCATACAAACTGAAACTTATCGGTATCCAAAAATAAACCACGATATACAGGCATGCAAAATATATTATTTGTCAATAGTTTATTTTCTTTAAAAACAGTAGTAAAAAAGGTCATTGAAAACATCTTTGTAAACATTAACTCTAACTGGAAGAAGCAGACGTTGTGAAACAGGATCAATGATCGACCGCAAAGTTGCGGAACGCTAGCAGAACAACATCCCGAGTGATGTTGTTGATTTCCACATTTCATATCAAATGATACCATGTGTCATGTTCATTTTGCGATGATACTACACGGCGATCGTAGTAACGAAACGAAATAATCATATATTCCCTAGGTGTATCCTTGTTGATGAGTTGCTTTGGTTTGGTTATACGAATTCTGCTGCAACAAGAACAAGAGCAAACCTTTAAACAAGAGTTCGATAACACTTTTTACGTCATCGTGACATCACACAAAGCAGTACCGACCGTCGAGGCAATAAGAGGAATGTAGCAAAGTTGGCAATTTGAATTTCATGGAGACTGACACAATAAATAGTGGCTGGGTTGCTTGTCTGCCCATTCAAACTGTAACATTAATCCCAGCCACTTTTAAATTTTAGTATTTCAGTTAACCAACTATTTATTGATGTTATTTGTAAGTACACACATTTACTCACATAGTATCATCCCAATTACAATTGAAACTCGAGTAGGAGACACTCCTGTTGAATCGAGGACATCGGAACTATGATCAAGTGTTAAAATCATTGACGCAAGTGATGTCATCCTTTTCCACAATACGCTATCTGTGTAGTAAACCTTGTAATAAAACTTGAAGCTTTTAACCCTTCCTTTCACTACACCGGAACCACTCTTGCCGATGCACTCATCTTATGCTATTGTTATCCTTATCAAAACCCGATAGCATACTGTTTAAGCACTCCATTACAAAGTATGGCTACAAAGTTTATCATAATTCATATGATGATGATAAGCAACCTATTGATATTATGACTAAATAAAACCAACAAATGAAATTCCGTTGGTCATGGGACAACAAAGTACAGCCAACTTACATAATATAGAAACACCTTAGATGGTTTTCATGGTGAAATGTGAATCAGTGTAGGCACAACTACTCACCAAACCGGTTAAGCATGTGATATGACTCCTTTTATTTTCAGTTAGTTAGTCATAAATATACACAGTGGTTATCACCACTTATCACCCAGTTTTCATGTTTCTCAAAACTACAATAACATTACCAAGTACAACTGCAAAACTGTTTACGTAATGAAATGTAGTGCTTACACTACACACATATTTGATTTTGGAATGATTCAGCTTCGGCCGACCAAAAGAATTCGGCCATGACTCCCATTTTTTTGGCTCTCATTTGTAAATCATGTATTTTTCTTATTTGCAGTGCGTTTTGTACTGTCCGAATTTTAATGCATGACGAGTAAATTATCATATTGGATATTATCGCAGTAGGTATTTTCCCCTACCATGTTATTCATGATGATATGTGGAAAAATCATTTATTTATTGAATGAATGTCATGTTATCAGAATGACATGACATATATGTATGCAATTATTGTGCAACTATCAACTCTTAATTACCACGTGTTGTAAATGGTGGAGGTGGAAGTTGACTTTAAAATATTCCATTATTTTTGTACCCAATTTTCCTTTTTTTAATCTATACTCTTTCCTCGTCATTATAACATAAAAGCAACACTATTTACAGCTTTAATGAACAGGCATGGCGTATGTAATATCAAAGGAAAGCATTTTAAGCAGCATCGCAACATGCACCTTCAATGACAGCAAATTGTTTTTTTAGTAAACCGACACGTTCCAAGAACGAACATTGCGTCAAACTGGGAAAGGGAATTTGGGTCGATATTAGCCCCTTTGTTTGCACTACCAACAGGATCTATTGGAAGCATAAC
Source organism: Orchesella bifasciata (assembly GCA_034697805.1). Classification (NCBI taxonomy): domain Eukaryota; kingdom Metazoa; phylum Arthropoda; class Collembola; order Entomobryomorpha; family Orchesellidae; genus Orchesella; species Orchesella bifasciata. The sequence continues at coordinate 31,561 of JAQGAP010000244.1, forward strand.
GAGATGCAAGAAAAGTTTGTATGAACAGCGAACATAATACCATCCCGGTTGAAAACTGAAACCCGATTCAACGAGTGCTTGCTATGCAAAGTATGCATGAAGGCAAACCCTTCCTCTGCTCGGAATCTTCCTGCTCCGATTCTGCAACATTGTTTTTTGTGGCCAACATATTACGTCCCCCATTTCCACTTTCCCTGGTCGAGCTGTCCTTCCATCTGAATGCATGAGTCTGGTGTGTTCCGGTGTGTTTCCGTTTGATGCACTGTTGTTCGTATATCCTTGCCAAGTTTCCAGTTTCGTCTATATTAGCTGACATACATACCCTCCCGTCATATGAGAATCAGGTCGGTTGGTTCGGTATAGTCATTCCCGTGAAAGCACTACCGTCATGTGCTCCACACGTTCCAAGAAAATCCCCACATTCAAATTGATTTCTGGATTTCATTCAAGGCTGTAACATTGTGGATTTACAGGAAGATGCCAGTTTTTCAAAACATATTATTTAGTTTCTGCCAATGACTTTGTTGCGCACAAACAAGGCAATTTGTTGAACGAAACCTTGTAATAAAGAAAACGTGTCAGTGTCATTTTCCGATTGGCTGGCATTGAATTTAATAGCCTAAAAAGGCTGCCCACTGAAGGAAAAATCCGCAACAAAAGTCATCCTCATTCAGATTGAGTTGCGTAGGTGTATTTACAGCTCAAAAAAAGAAAGGAAGATTTTCAAGCAAACACGTAAAAATTCCGCAATGTTCAGTTTCCTTTCAACATTGTATTCAACTCATTCATTCATTTTTGCAGAAAGGGAAAATTACAAGTGGGTAGGGAGAAAATAGTCCAAAGTCAGTGATTTCTTTCTACGAAACACTCATTAGCCCTAATCAACTAGAATTCATATCATATTCAAGATTTGGACAGTAAACCGTGCGTGAATGCTTATGCTGCACTGCACAAGTTCAATGTGAATTAGGGTAACCGATAACGTGATCATGCCTATATGAGCAACACTTTTTACGTGTGGATGAGCAACAACCAAAAGGAGAGACCAAGTGAAACGGATGCAACGTCAGTTCTGACAAATTGAAAGTTGACATAGTAAAATGGTGCATTATCTCACCTTCTTACCGCAAACCAAACAAGTGACATCGTCATCAATAGCAACAGCATCCTCTTCATCATCTATATCGACTCTGGAATTATTCATGCAGAAAGTCAAGTAAGTGGAAAGAAACAAGCGAGTGCCCTGTCATGAAATATGGCGATCCATTTCTTGGGCTTTTGTATGAAAATAAAACTTATCAGCTTTGGTTTTTTCTCTCACTAAAGCAATAATCATGCTCATTAATTTTTTCCATTTTGCGACAAGCTCAACGGTCAAAAATTCCGGTTCATTTTCCAAATATCTTGCATTACATAATGTGGAAGATGGTCAAGCATCTTCATTCATAAAATTTAATGTTGGTCACAGTCATGTGCATGAACTTGGTAAAAATATGAATGATTCAGACTGGACCACCATCCAGAACCTGATTCATGAAAAAAAAGGTTTTATCTTAATTGCATGTGTTAATGTGTTTTGTTGCTGAGTAGCTAATTGGTGTGACGTGACTACGGAGAAATTTAGCTTCAAAGCTCCCAAATGGAATCTTGTCCTCCGCAACATTCTTAATTTACACCTTATAAGTTAAGCCAACATCATTAGAAACGGGGATTATTCACGTAGACGTGAAACCCTGCACGGCAAACGTTATCATCTCACATTTGTATTTAAGATTTAAGACAAATTATATAATTTTTGCTAATCTTCCTTATCTTTCGGCGAGAGAGGAAAACTGCAACTTTTTATCTTCTTTGCTAAACTGTAGCTACACAATTAGTACTGCTTTAGTACAGACAACTATCCACTAGTCAAGCCAAATGGAATTTTTGTTGAACGATTCCTTCAAGAAATTAAGGACAAACATAGCCTCGTTATTTTGTTTTATTGATTTCACAAGGAAAGGCTTCATATTTGCATTGAACCTCCACGTGAATGGACTCAACTCGTGATTTTCATCGAAAGGAGTAGAAAAAGTCTGTAATTACTGCATTTAACTTGTTGTCAAGCAAGAATGGAGGTGATTTACATGACAAAGCGATTGAAGTGCATGAAGAGCAGTCTTGACTAATAAATATGCACACTTTGTATGAAGATTTTAATATAATATATGTACATAAAGTAACAGGGGTGCACACACACATTGATACACATTTATTTTTTCATGTTGAACCAGCATTCAACGCCGTTTCTTTCTCCTTTTTCCATCATCCTCTCCACACATTATGCTAATCTGTTTGGAAAAGCCATAGAGCCTGTCTTGTCTTGTCCACTCCCAAAGCTTCATGATGATGATAATAATAATATACATGTCTGTAATGCTTGTATTTAGCCCGTCGGTTACAGTTTAAATAGCATGTTGAATGCTCAACCAAACCAGGAGAAACAGGAGAAGTGGGAAGCAGAAGCAAGCATTTATAAGTGGCCACAACCATTATTGAGATTACCTAGAGCGATGTATCATATAATAAACCATTCCATTTGTCCCAAACGACTGTCTGATAGTCACTAATCCATCCACTAGTCCAATCCAATCATTATGCTTTCAATACGAGTTCACTCTCAGAGTTTCTCCTGTTGTTGATGATGATAATGATGGTGACGGTGGTGAGGCTGATGATGAATGAATGACCAATACAAGGTTAATATACTAAAAGAAGGATTAGAGTCATGATGTAGCCAAAAGCATGTCAGTCAGTGTCAGTGGACAGGCATAAAAGTGTGCACCTTTTGCGGATAAACTCTATTTTTTGTCTGTTGTTGTGACTGCCTAGCGTAAACCTCAACTCAAGCTATCAATTATTATTTTAGACGTACGTATAGTACTATAAAGAATAGCATCGGCTCTCATTTTCTAATTGGGATTTAAAAAACAGTGTTTTGTAACTAGTTGAGTTTTTTGGTCAGAGGAAAACGAGTACTGTATCCTAGTGGTTTGGAGGAAGCTGCTCAAAGTTACATTGAAGGACTAGTGAAATATTCTATGAAAAGTACTATTTTGTTTGTGGTTGACATTCCCATTTTATTCATTCATTTCTGTGCGGACACAAACAAATTGGCTTCCTGCTTCATTTTTTGGAATACTGTAAGTTAACGCGTGGACTTCAAGCACATGCACGCACATCATATATATATATTTATTATAATTGCATTTTAACCCGTTGAAGACAGAATGGGAAAAGTCTACCAATGAAAGTGCACTTTTTATAGTTCAGCTTAAGTTTTATAATCTTTTTAACTTTCTTTTGTCTCCTGACCTTGTGGAGTGAGCGAGGCAAGTGCAAAGTGTCAATAGCGGATACGATTAAAGAATTCAAAGAGATAACATGTCATAATCTTATTACATTGGGATCAAGACAGTTCTTTTACAACTTTTGCATGGATACACCATCCGCCGTCGTTATTGTATTATTCACCCCACATTAGGTGAGGTAGTCAGTCGGTTGATGAAAGGATTGAGGAATAAGTGTATTAGATATTATAATTGTATGTCGTGAAAAATATCATAAAAGGGCAAATGTATGTCACCATTCCATTACCATCAGAAACTGCAGCAGAATACTCACTATGGCCACAGATAGTTTTTTGCTCGTTGATCTCTCACAGTTGATCTAGTGAACTTGCCATTTTTTATGAAGTTTCTGCCTTTTTCTAGGCGACGTGATGAAGTGAAGTGAGATGATTGTGTTGGCTTTGGTTGCTGACAACTTCTGTACCTTGTACTGACTTCTAAAAAGTCAACCAAAGAGAGCAAGAGCACATGCTATGGTATGCTAGCATAAAACGTTGCGATACTAATAATGTCGCACACTTTGATGGTGATAAATAGGTGTCCACTTAAACGCCAAAGTGGCTTCTACTTGGTCAACATGCATGAATACTATGTGCATAATTATAATAATAAAAATCAACTATTTTATTGATCGCCTATCATCCAATCCAATCAAAAATCCTTCATATTGAAAAACTTTTGAAAATGGTATGCCATCAGATTATGTTATAAGTTGTAAGGGCAACATCAAACTGTACAAGGTAGGACTAGGATTGCAAAAATCTACCCTTCACACTACTGCCCTTTCATGCAAATGTAGCTGACTCCAAATTACCATAGGTTATTGGCGAAGTTAGCAGGGCAAAAAATTGTTACTTAATAGCTTGCAATGATCGATATTTTCCTGCTGCATTGCATGTATACATCGATGTTCTGAGCCTACTTGGACGAGGACTTGATTCCAAGTAAAAAAAATGAAAAATAGTACAAATTATGATTATTACATAATGCATCATCTCCCATCTCATCTCATTCATTGTTAATAACAAGGTTTGGGGAAGGAGTTACTTTTTTGTGCAGAGTTTTCGAGGAACAGTGAATTTAGCTAAATTAAACGTGATTGTTGCTGTTTCAAGCATCATGAACAAAGTATCAGCTAGGAGTGGTGGTGAAACCTTTGGAAGCATCATCATTGTAGTGTTTTTTTGTGTTGAGTGACTGGTGGAATGGAATGGGCAAGGATGACTAGCTCCATTTGGTTGGTGACAGACGATATATCTGTTTGTGAAGATGCGATGAGCTCTCAAACGTGTAATATGGTGAATTTGCCCCAAAATAACAAGTTATAATCTCATATGACGCCTTTCCGCGAATTGTTTGTCGCCAATTAGGCACATATTATGTTTCGAATGCGACAAAAAAAGTACCTGCATGAGGCCACTCTGTCACTTATAATTACGTTTTAAATGAACCCAATTGAAAGGGATACACAATGTTACGAGAATTCATAAATCAAGTTTTATGAGAATGACGCATTTCCTCATTTTTTAATAACCAGCTGGTATAGAGCTGAAAATTAGTTGAGAATAGAAAATAGGAGGATCAATTTTAAGTAGTGAGTAGACGCAATCCAGCACAAAAAAGTAATGAAATATGAGGAGAGTTACAGCAGCAGCAGCATACGATGGGGTTATGTGGTATTATTTACCTAAAATCATTTGAGACTGCATCAATCCTCGTTTCTGCATGCAATCGCACTCTTGCAAGTCCAGGCTTTACACTTGAGTTTTTTAAATGCTTTTGAAGCATTTCATCAACGATGCGATCATCAGCATGCTCAGCTGCATGACTGGCAGCTGTGATATCAGTAGCAACGTAAATGTGTAGAACGTTTTCTGTAAAACTAGAAAAATGGTGATGAGATCAAATATTCTGATGACACGAGCTTTTGAATGTTTTTCTTAATTTTTCGCAGGAGTTTCTATTGTGAGTGTGGATGAATAGTCAACCATAATTGGAGTGTGATACCGATGTATGCAACCACTCATCATCATTCTCATCAGATATAAAAGCGAGTCTTCTGCATAACACATCAGGTCCCACCCAGGTCATTCTTATCCATTCCAGTGAGTTACCTTGAAGAAGCAACGTGAACGAGAGCTGGAATTATCCGACATGTCAATGTCCTCCTCGGTCGCTTGCAAATCTTTGGATTTCGATGTAAGATTTTTGTACCTCTGTTTTGTTGACTGTCTCTCAAAATAAGAACTTTGTCCTGGCCTCCAACTAGCTACTACAAAGCCACTTTCAAAACATTTCAATCAACTCAAATAAAAACAAAGCAGCTGGAGCACATGGTCAACCCCTTATCGCCACACACTCAGCTTTTGCATGAAACATGCATTTGTACATCAATGGGCGTCATTCATCTTCTACGGCCAGTTTTTTTAGAGTTTGGGTGTGCATGACTGCTGCCATTATATGTATTATGTAACAAAAAAAAACATCTTATACGCAGATAGATAGAACCCAAAATATTATCAGTTGTTATCACGTTGCCCTCTTGTAATCTGCAGAGTGACATGCGGTTTTTGTTTTGTCTTTGACATTCTCGTACCAATCTTGCCTACTACTAATTTGTATATAGTTTCCATTACGAGGTTTTTACATGATGACAAAATGCGCATTCCCCTCATCAGTCACTCAGACATGTCCATTACAACCTGGGATTACAACCACAGTCCATAATGATGTAATGGGCATCATCCAAGCCATTAAATATGCTTTCATGATTGTTTATATAAACATCCTAACGATGCAAACTTTCTTCGTTGCGTATGCTCGGGTTAGCAGCGATTTGAGGAAAAGAGTTAGGGTTTTGCGATAGGAATCATGATGCAAAACATGCAGGATATAAAGTTCAGCAAGTTTAAATGGAAATGTGAGATTGCAAGCAATATTTAATGCAAAATCCATACAGTAAATAAGCGACGCTTGCTGGAAGGAAGGAAATTGAGAAATTGAATATGATTACAGAAGCCTAAGGTTGACAGTAAATCATGTATTTAGAGTATCTTGTCGCCCTCAAATCCGGTGTGGTCCATGTTCGTATTGGCCCACTAGTCTTTATCACATTCAAGTTATTCTTTTAAATCGAGAGCAAGATAAATCAGACTCATTGATTTTTACGAGAGTCATTAAGTCTCCACTTCCCAGTTTGTCGAGACATAGTTCAATGTTCATGTAAAGAATGGTGACGAAAAACACGCACCGTCTATATTTCTTCAAAGTGTAGTGTCGCAATCGGAATATGTTTATCGGTAAGAATAACACTCTAAAAGTGTTTTCAAGATTAAGACATCTGTGAATGCATTTAATGGTATGTTAATGTTTGACAAATGCTGCGGTTGCGTACCTACTAAGTTTGAGCTTCTAGAAGCATTTGGCAAAAGGAAGTTGTTGCAGGTTTCATATAATGAGGATCATGACCGGGCGTTAGTGTCAAAGAAAGAAATGTCATACTGAGGAAGAAGAATAAGATAAAACATTTGGAATTTGAGTGTGCAACATGCTGCAAAACTCCATTTCATGGATGCAGCCTAATTAGTAATGCAATTTGATACTCCCGTCACTGTCAATCAATATCAATGTTACCTTTTTAATCGCTTATGAACTCGAGCAACGAGCAAAAATGCATTTCATTCATTTTGCTTCTTTGATTTTTTCGTTACCGAAGTTTCAATGAAGTTTTTTGCTGGTTTAAGCAGTATGGAATTGACACGAGTGCATGATCAATCGGGTATGTGTGCGTTAGGCATTAAACTTGCAATATGCATTCACATATCGGTTGACATTTCATCATATATCAATTTATCGGCATTTTCATTCATTGATTTTCCCTACACTCACGATCAGTGTACATATTTCATTGATTTATAATTAGTCAAGATATAAGTGTTTCAAAGTAATTTGCCTGGACTTTTCAATGCTGTATTATTATTTTTAAATATTTATAGTACAGTTTTGTATTACATTATATTATAATGTAATACAAAAATGTTAATTATTAGAATTGGTATATCGTATCGTGTATAACCATTTTTTGCCCGTATACATACACTGAATATAGACATTACTTATTCAATCAGCCACCAAATGCATCACTTTCTCAGAGTTCAAGAATCCGATAATAGAAATTTGTTACAAAACTAGAATAATAGAATAATAGAAGTCCCGAATTCTATTGACATTTTTTCATTAGAAGTGGGCGCAAAGGAGTCCAAGTTTTTAAATCAGTGAAACGATCGTACAATGGAGAATGAAGTTTGGTCGGCTTAATGTATTTCTTGACAGAATAAGAATGGAATAAAGCTTTCAAAAAAAGTCTTCTCGCCATTTTTATCGCGAGGTGCGAGGTTATTGTACATTGTTATTAGGCAACTAGGCATGCACTGCAGACTAGTTCACCGACAGGTTAATATGCATTGCAAGACATTTAATTTTTTATTTTGTTACAATACTGATACGTATCATCCCCACACTTTATATGAAGATAGTGATACAGTGATGTACATAGGAATGTACATGGATAGAATGCCGGCAGACAATTCTAAAAGCAGTGCTTCAAACCGATGCTTAAATGCTGTGATAATACATGAATTAGTATGTAATGCTCGCAAAATAGCATGCACTTCTCCTAAACTAACTTAGAATAGAAATTTCAGCCTTGTATAAAATCAAGACGTTTTAGCCAACCCAGTCGTGTCGCTTTGTTTCACTTGCTATTATAAGAGAAAGAGAGTTCCTGTTCAAGCTTGTCAAAAAATGTACAACAAGGAAGACAGAGGCAGAGAGAAAAACACATACAAACCCCAAGTATAACTACGTTACCCTTATTAGTCCTCGTGGCAAACAGAATCTCTCCAGTGTCTTGCTTGACTTGACGCTTTTAACAACAACTCACGTTGTGCTTCCATCCACATGTACTTACACACATGTTGAGCACATTTTGACAGTTTTCTGATAGAAAGATTTTTTATTAGTTTGATAAAAAACATACAAAGTTACATCAAGAAAGTAGTAGTCTAGTTAAGGCCAAGGTCATTATGGAGAGTCAGGATGTTATGATTAATAACGTCCACACGTTGATTTCACAGGTTATCAAGGACTTGGAAAAAAACTGTGATACTGCATGCCTCGAACCCTTGAATATCTTCAGTCACGTATGGCAATATAGAGGGGAAGGGAATGCTAATGTTGTGGTCGCCCTCCAAGATGTAAATGACGAAACGTTTATTGAAAATCTTTGTTTTCTTCCATTCTTCCGAGATTTAATGCATTTTATACAAATTTGTGTAGGACTTAAGGGTGATTCGACTCTCCAAAGTGAATGTTGGAGAGCCAGTTGGTGACCTAAAGAAACATAGGAGAAAGGTGGAGCGTGAAGTGATTTTTGCAAATCGAGTCTTTGGGCTTCTCATTGGCTCTGAGTTTGTGGGGTCGGTGAAAGCTGTGCTTCTAAGCTCAGAGCAGATTAGTCGTCTAAATGATTTACTTGCAAATGTCAGGCCAAGTAAGTTTTCATTAAAATTTTCCGAATTTGTATTTTCGAATATTTTGGTAGGATAAGGAGTTGTTTAGTGGAATCTCACATCACCCCATTCATTGTTTTTTGTTTTACAAACAGTGTATCGTCGTCACAAGGAAATTCGTGTTCCATATGCAACCTCGCACAGCGACTTTGCTCGCATTCATAGGTATCCCTCGAGTCAAAGTGACTACTGTATAGAAATCAAGCCAAAACAAGGATGGTGGCCTAATTCCATGAAGACGAAAATCGGAGATTTGCCAAACTTATGCACATACTGTCTCAATCAGTTTCTAAAGGTTTGTTTTGTCAAATGTTTAGCCCGATTTGAAATATGTAATATGTGCTAACGACAAGTGTCAACTCTTTTGTTTGCAGTTGAAACGAGCAAAGATTTCCTCAAGAACCTCATATTGTCCCCTTGACTTATTCTCTGGGTGAGTGTTTTCATTGATTTTCAAAATAAAACCACAACTTTCTCTTATGGTGACGTATTTTTGGCTAATCCATTTACGAAATATAGTCTAGCGTAGCACAACGAGCCATTTAGATAATGTGACAACATTCATTCATAAATGTGCACTTGTTTATTGTTCTAGTAACCCACAACGGATGATAGCTGCTGTGACGTCACTCATCGCTAATCCTCAAAATAATTTTCGCATTTTTTGCGTAAGTCATTCATGCTTATAAACACATGCAGACGTTCGGAGGCATGCTAAATGATCCATGGAAGTGTGTGCTTTGGCCTAAGAATTATGGCACTCGCAGCAAGAGCTTATTCAGAAATACGAGGGAGGATTAATATAAATGTTTGTGTTACAGGACGGCAAGCTTGTTTATGGGGAATGCAAGGAAGAATCTCTTGAAGCTATTCTCGGTAAATGGTTGGGAAACAATGAGAGATCTGGCTCAATTTATAATGCTGCTGATCTGCCAAGGTACCGCATATAATTATTTTAAATACATATGTATTCTGCATGGAAACTTTGCAACGCACCAATGAACCTGCTTTGCAAACAAAGGTTGACATAAACTTATGAGTATTTTTTCTTCATTCATTTCAGTACCATCAATAGTTTCGTGTATTTGCTATGCATGGCCCTTCTGAAGCCCAAGTGTCCCCCTGGAAAATCTAAATTTCCAGGGAACAACTCGTTCAATATGATAACTCGGCAGTTGCACAAAATCCTGAGTCACACACCTCCCTCTCATCTCTACTCACAAATTCTAGCTAAAAGCCCTCCCATGTCAAAGGGTTGCAGCAATAGTGGCAACACCATTGGCAAGGAAAACTTAGGAGTCTCATGTAATGACGAAGCATTTCCTCTCCCTGAAGGTTGTATTCTTTCTCGAATCTTGGAGATTCAGAAGTTGGTAGAGCGTCAAAAGAGTGGGATCAAAGGAGAGTCCTCTATCTACCAAATCTACCAAAAGATATGCCCAGTTCATAACTGCAAAGGGAATGGAGTCTCATCTCAGAATCATCATTGTAACTCCTTTCCCACAAGTCTTGGAACGAGTGGAGAACCACGACTCAACGTAGTGCTCGCTGGAGATGATGACTCTGATGACACCTGCGCAAGTGGTAGTGATCTGGAAAGACTCTCTGATGTGGAATCTTTTGAGGAATGTTTCGATGCTTCGTCAACCGAAGAAGAGGACGACACAATCACAATGGGACTTAAGTTTGAAGACTTGAAGGAGCCTGTGGTCTCCTCACAAAACGATGAGTGCCCAGGTCCTTCTTGCTTGGGGACGGAAAAGTGGCTGGATGAAATTGAAGACTTATCCTTGTCTGAGCAGGAAACCCAGGCAATGGAGTTGTATTTGTTGGCAGCTACCGCAAAGGATTGCTCTATTATGGTAACTTTCTCCCCAACTGAAAACGAGTCAATTATTGACTCGGACTCTAGCAACTGCTTTTATAAAGATACTGATCTTCTCATAGATGATTTAAATAAAAAGACGCACAGAGTACGAATCGGGGTGGCGGATTTGGATCCCAAACCTGTCACAACTATTGTTAGGCATTACCTTAGGGACAATGAGATGTTGCAAGCGTATGAAACATGCTGCAATGCCTGATTTTAATGCAATAATTGAGTAACTAATCATCGAAATAACTAATGCTAAGTAGTTGGTTACGATGCTACAGGCGCATACCAACCGAAACTCAAATGGGGTGGATTTCCATTCACCCTGAAAATGCATCCTGGCTTAAGATAAACGTTCATTTTTAACCCTCTCATGTCAAATCCTTGACAGTTCTTAAAGTTTAAATATTTTTTAAAACGACTAGTGTCAGAGTTATCCATACCTATTCATGTACAGCATGTATAAACATTTTATCTAGTTTTTAGACTCATTTGAATCTATATTTTAATCTTACGTCCCCATTTTATTTTATTTTATTGTGCATGAAAGCTCATTCAGTTCTCGTATCGAGAAATTATAACTAGTTAAGTTTTAGCCCAAATTGCTTCTATCTCTCATATGTACCTCTTCCAATACGTACAGGCCGTAGTTATTTACGAAACATGTTACTCTTCTTCACCGTTACAAACGAGTAATAATACTATATCCTTCCTGCAAGTAATATAAACCTTCGACAAATTGTGCTGGCTCACAACCCCAACATAAATATTTCATGTATGTTGTTCGCAATCCGTTTTATAGATGATCTCTACCTGCATTTTCGGAAGGATTGGATTTATCAAAAAAAATTGTGTTTGTGGCTTGCATTCACCACCTCTCTGAAATTGGCAGCAGCTTGAATTGGAATTTTGCAAGTTTTTGGTCCGTAAGCTTGCACAAGAATATGTTTTTCAACCTTCTCAGTAAATTCAGTTAGTTTATTTCTAGTCAAAACTTGCAAATCCAACTCATTCTCGCCAATGTGGTGAAGGAGACATTAGGTAGCAGTGCAGTGCTAGTGCTATATGCACCCATATCTCTTTGCGGCTGTGGTAGTTTCAATTAGCTAACCTAAACCCCACTTGGTAACCAAGTTGCGATATTTTTAAAAGGAATTGTGATGACGTATCTGACAAGAATGGTTGATAGCGTTGACGTGTACAGTTTTAATAGTAGTTGATAATGTAGATGGGAATAACAATTTTGAGTAAAGGAATGATAGAAATGCTAGCAGTATCCTACTTTGTTGTTAGCTACAAAAATGTGAAGTAAAAATCCAAGGCCAGCCATTGTATACAGCTTGTGAATCGTGATATTACACAAAGTCAAGTAAGTTTGGCAATGGAAATGTTTATGGTTATGATTTCGGAGAAAATTTTAGCAGGCGTTTTTGAGATTGATTCTAACGTATGCTGTGTCTGTGTAGTTTATGTATTACAAACTAATGTACCGTACAAGTACTGTACAACAATTGTGATTTATGAGCAATGTAACGTCGCAAACGTTGAAAGAAAAAAAGGAATCGAAATAAACGCATGAAACATACCCTGTTTTGAATTGTGTTTTATTTATTCATTTGACGTCATATTAAAGAGAATACATATGATATGATGCATCGCTAAATTTTTGAGTATGCTATACTAATAGTATCATACGAAAGTTGAAGATGGAAATGGTTCATTTTTAAGAATACATTATTTTTCAAGGTTAAGCAAACGAAGGATTGGAAATTACGTATCATCACAGACTGCCGAGTTTTGTATTTTTCGTACTATTGATAATTACAACGATATTTGACTTCATTTTGGCATAAACGGTACTTATCTTATTAGTCCCAGTCATCATCATCTGAGCCTGCAGTTGGACCAACGGCAGATTCTGCGGAGGAGCTGTCCATTGTAGGAATTGTTGCTGCAAGACTAAGCATTATGTCCCCAACAGCCGCAGCTCGCTTTTGACCTTCTTGCATTCCGGAAATGCCCTGAAAAAGGAGTTTTACGTATTAATGCTAGTTAAATTGCAATGAACAACGGTATTACAACTCCTTACTTTTCTGCGCATAGCCAATGATTTTTTAAGATCTGACATAAGATCGCCACCCTCTTCCAGCTCGTTTGCTATATTCTTTTCTTTCTCATCTTGTTTTTTCTTCTTTGCTTCATACTTCTTATCCTTGGCTGACCGAAGGCTAGCTTTTCCGCTACCTCCTGCTTCTCGAATAGCAGCCATTAGAGACGAGCGTACATCCCCACCACCGCTGGATGAAGGAGTTGGTTTAGTTGCTTCAGCTTTAGGAGGTTCGACAGTCATAATTGGAGGGGGTGGTGGTGGAGGAGGTGGCGGGGGTACGGCAGCAACAGCTGCAGCTACATTCGACTTAACAGTAGCTTCAGAAATAGGTGGACTAGCAATAGTTGGCATTGACAGGGAAGTCTTTGGAGGCTCTGCGGGAGTGCTTGTATGAAACCCAGAGAAAGGCGCTTCCTTCTCAGGAAAAAATGGGGATGACTGCTGTTGCATATTAGTTGAAAGCTGCGAAGATGAATTAGATAATGAAAGAGATTTTGGAGGACACGGATAAAGTGGCGACAATGTTTCATCAGTCAGGTAAAGATTTTCAGCAATGCCTAGAAAGATAAAATGGATTATTAGAACTTCTGTAATTTTTCAAGAAATCGTTGGTCATCCTGACTTGTAGCTGTAGTAATTTTGAGTTTGACTACCTGGTAAATCTGGCAAATATTCAGGTACATCAATATTTGGTATTTCTAGAGCCGACGGATTATAGTAAAAGTCATCAACTTCAGTCTTCTTCTCTAAACCGCTGTCATTGATTCGAGACGTAGTTGGACATACTTCAGCTTGCACCTCTTCACCCCTACGAGTTGGCTTTAATGTTCCAAAGTTTCTATCCTGGAGTGACCTCTCTGTCATTTTGTAATTTACGTATCTGCAAAGAATCGTGACCACCCATGAAACATTTTTCTTTTCAAACATGAAAAAAACTACTCATTTTGCATATAACAACTTACGGGTTGTCAACCGTATTGAATAGGAAAAATGAGTCCATGTTTTGAATGGTGGAAGGAGGTTTTCCAAGCCCAATATCAACTGCATTATCAAGTTGCGCCAAGTCACCAAGGTTTGGTTCCCTCACGTGAAAGATTGACAAAAGGTCGTTAGGATGCTTAATTGGCGTATCAATTCGGAGTGGCTTCTGGCATCTTATGTCCTCATCTTCTTCAATATCATGTCCCAAAATAGGAGGATCAGGAACATACTTCGCCACCAAAGCAGGAAACGCCACATGGCCTAGTGCCTGGCTAGTTCCCACAGAAAAGTTTTTTTCACAAGGATATTTGGCAGGTGAAATGATGCGAATAGCATTTTGTGATCCCTTGATTGCGGAAACTTGTTCGGCTGCGGTAGAAACCCTACTGGACAATGCTTCGATTTGTTGCCTATGGCTGCTCAGTCTTGTTCGAACGGTCGAGAATATCTCGTCGCTTATGGCATTTAAGTGGTCGAGAGCACCAACAATTTCCCGAATGGCATCTTCCCTATTGCACGTCTGCGGAATCAGTCTCACGCCGTACTTACGGCCACCTTCGACAATCATCTTGGTGTGATTGACGATGCTCCCTGCTCATATCAGATGCGTGCCTCCATTAAGCTCTTCTGCTTAACCATGTCAAAACAATATTTTCTGAATTAGTACTTTTGAAATGACGAGTTTTATCCGTCACAAAAAAGCCATTCTTTCCAAATTAGTAATCAGTAAAACCTTGTAGACTTTACCTCACCACCTGTTGATGCAGCTAGCCTAATTTTATTGTAAGGGTACTTACTACCGAATTGCTTCAACAGTTTTGTATGATGTCCACCTCCCTTCAATCGGTCACTTTGTAGTATTGATTGATATTGAAAGTTCTGAGTAACAGCTAAATCAATCTTTCGTCAGCTAACAAAATGAAACATATCGGGAGGAGTAATATAGTGTCTGCGTATCTGTCATCATAAGTTCTGTTGACTTGATCAGGTGTACAGCTTCAGCATATTATATGAATAAAGTGAAAATAGCGCATTCTTGCAATAACTTTTGGGGAAGAGTGAGCTCATGTACTGTTTGCTATAGCACCAGACTTTTTCTACAACCGTTTTTTTAATTCTTAAAGTTTTAATTATTATTGTGTCGTAAGTCTGTCAGGTAACATATCTTGTCACTGCGGTATGAACCCTGCCCTGATTCATCCCAGTTATCCTTGAGATTGGCTCGGTAAATTAGTTTTGAAGCAGCAGCGAAACGAATTTCTTTTGTTAACACCAACCCACCAAATGATGAACATAATATTTTCCATCTGGACTACAATATTGCTGCAGCTGTAATAATTTTTGTAGTTTAACAATATAAATCCTGAGCTTCATGTTTACAAAGAATACGGAATGCACTTAAAAGACATTGAATATTAATTCTTCTGTACTGTTGTCTAGTGTTTTAGACCTAATGATACTCTTGCATATATACGTTGTGTCCTGTAACGGTCCTTGTTAAAAAAGTTTCCATTATATGCTTCTATGCACTATGTGGTACTATAATAAAAGTCCTGAATTGAGTGCGATTTTTTGTAATGTTAGTTGATTATCGACTTCAAAATATTATTGCACCGGTTTGTGCTCAAACATGGCATTGCTCACTACAAGTAAACGTAATAAATATGACTCGCAAATTAACGTTTTTAATTAAAACAGCACACATTCCATTTATTTTAGCACAAACATTATCGACAGATAACACATATAGTGTAACGAAATTCATAAATAATAATAAGTTTAAAACTGGCGAGATAGCGCTGTACATCATTTGCTGCCAGGATCATTCACTTTGCACAAGCACACTTTCTTAATTTTTAATAGAAGTACAAACAGATAATCTCCCTTACATAATGATCTGTGGAACAGATACTGAGCTCGAGATAGCTTTGTGAGGCAGCACTTTTCCTCCGTTGATGTAGACTTCATCATCCACAATCACATCTTCACCAAGTACCGTGACATTTTCCATTCGGACCCACTGTCCAATTTTGCAATTCCATCCGACAATGCAGTTGTCAAGCCAGGAGTGCGACCCGATTTTGGAACCGCTCAGA
>JAQGAP010000245.1:0-47546 GCA_034697805.1 Orchesella bifasciata
GCTCTGGAAAATCTGTCATGAAAATCACCATAAAATATCCTATGTAGTCCGGTTATGAGCTACCTCAGTTGACTGTGCAACCCGTCAACATTTTTAGCCTCTTGAAAAGGCTGAATTTATCCCAACAAACTTATTGACCGAAAATTATTACTTCTTCAAAAAAAGAGATGCGTTTAAAAATAAGTTTCCAATGCATTTGGAAAATGAGTAACTTAATATCAGGAAAGAGAAGTTTTATTCATTGTAATACTGGGTATGTTCATATACATTTATTTATTAATTCATGAAACACAATGATTACAGCTGCAAGAGTATTTTTCCTTTCAAAATCGGAATCACATACATATTTACAAAAAATAATTATTTAGCAGTTTACATTTATATTTAACAAGTTCCCTGAACTAGTATTCTCTCTGCCCCAACAGTGGATTTGACAATGCTTCCAATTAGCTTTACAACCTCCTCCACAAACTCCTTGGCTTTTTCATACACCCACACCAAAGCATCCCAAATCATTTTTGCTATGAAACAAAATATTTCCCACAGTCCATCAAAAAACTCGCCCATTTTCTGCACAACTTTGAGCACAGTTAAGGACTCTTGAACACTCAGTTTTTTAGCTCGTATTTCATTGACCACGATGGTTTTTGCGGAGTCAAATGCTTCAACACATTTTCTTTTCGAGTTTTCAAAAACCGTTTCGACTCCTTGAAGACACATATATCTCACCGATTCTTCATCAGCCTCCACTGCTCTTTCAATCTCAACTGGCAAGCCGTTGACTGTACTCAGCGTCTCCTCAAAAACTGAATTGATAGCGTCTCGAACAACTGGAGGACACTGGTCACTGTTGATATCCGCAAGAGCAGTTGTAGCTCGCTGTCGGAGATCTTGAAATTCTTGCTCTAACGAGGGACTCATACCAACAACGTGGATTGTGGCTGATATGCTGAACTGTCAAGATTGAGAAGTGGAATCAAACTAAAACGGGTTTCCATTTCACCAAAAATCAAGACAGACTATAATTCTATTTTTAGATTTTCTTGATAAGATTTCAAAGCTGCAAGTGAAATGCATTCGTTCAAGTTCAAGAACTTTGGCTGAAAGTGAAGGGTTAGTTCGGAACTAATGACCCAGTAAAACAATCAGTGTGCAATTGACATCCTGTTGCTTCAAACATCCAGTTTTAGATTTTTGCATAACGGTTTCTTCACAATCTTTCACATTTTGGAAGTTAATTTTGATACAAGCATTTCTCATGTAAATCCGCTTGAAACATTTGACGTTTTTCATATTCAGGAAATTCGGGGAAAAAATTATGTTTGCAAAAAAATACGTAGCATAGACTCCTTGCCTATATGTAGTTATGATAGACTTCACATGATTTTCAATTCTTAATTGAATATTATTTATAAAATTATAAACATTATTGCATGAAAATACAAAAATATTAACAGATTTTATGTAAAAACTCATAATTCAAGATGAAGATGATTTCCTCCATTAAAACAATTACCCATCAAGCCTGAATGATCACAATTATTTCCATAAATGAGGTAAATAACAACAGCGTGCCGTTTCAACAGTGTTTATGATCAAGATAAGACACCTATCATAAGTTCCGCGTTCATTGTTCGTCTTTCTTCTTCAATTCCAGTTAAAGAGCAGCTGGATATATTATTGCTATTATTGCGGATGAATGAGTGCGATGTGAATTATTTAAGAATTGAACTCAAAATCAAACCACCTCATGCTTTGTTCTCTTGTTTGTAATGAAGCATATATAAACTCGGGATTCCACTGGAGAAGATCATCAGTCAACATTCACATCTTGTAAAGATCTCAACCAAAGTTTCTGCAGCTTTACAGCTCCTCAACTCAAGTCATCATCATCATGGCCAAGCTCATCATCCTTTCTGCCCTCGTCGTTCTCGTCGCTGTTGTCGCAGCCTCTCCAATGGGAATTGGTATGGGTGTCGGACACGGAATGGTGAGCTCACATCACAGCTCCCACATTGGAATGGGCCACCATGGAATGATGGGCTACCCAGGAATTGGGATGGTGGGTCACGGAATGACCATGGGATCAGTCCATAAGAGTAAGTTAACCATTCAATCTCCTTTTGAATATAATTCATTGAAAGTATAAATTGCTAATGAAAAATTGTTTGCTTCCAGGCTATCATCATCATGGTGGCGTTGGAATGTACCCAGGAATGATCATGGGATAACTTTCTAAATAATTCTGGACTGATATTTATCCGTTTTACACCGGTATATAGATTTTTGAAACTTCGCAGCTGCCCAAAATTTATCGAAATTTGACTTGAAATTGAATCATTGGCGTATCCAAATTTCTGAAATATTTATTCCTTTTTTGTGTTAAAAAATCAAACTGTATTTGAAAATTACCATTGGACTCTACGCAAATCAAAAACGTTTTTATATTTTTGTACGAATAAATCATCAAATTATTTTCTATATGTATTTGTCTATTGACTACCTAACTAGTTGGTTTGTAACATATCTTCTAAACTGAAATGTGGAGGTATACATTGAAGAAACATGTTCATCATCATCATTTTCACTTTCAATCTCAGCATGCATGCATCCATGTAAGTTTGAAACTGTTTAACTTTTATGCAGCGTGCCGTTTGAACGATGCGCACGATAACACTGATCACAAGTTTCGCATTCATTGTTCGTTGGCTTCTTCATTTCAACTCAAGAGCAGCTAGATGTATTTTCGATTTTGTTATGAATGAACACATACAAATTACTATGTGATATTACGCAATACCTTACAAATAAATACTCTGAGCTTTGTTTTTAATGCCCATATTTATATACAATTATGGTATTGCTGGAGAACAGCGTCATAATTACTAGTTATTCATACAGACATTTCAACCTGATCTCAAAAGTAGCTTCCCAGCTCTTCAACTTAAGTCATTGTCATCACACATTTTTCTCTCTTTTCCATTGTCTTTGGCACGGGATGGCGAGCTTCCATCAAACCTCTCTCTTTGGAAAAGTGCACATATAATTTGAATTATCAATAATCACAAACTAAAATCAAAATTCAAATCTACAACTCTGATTTTAAGCAGTTTCACAATCCTGCACAACTATGAATAAATAAATGGTTGATTTCCTTTAAAAAAAATTCATGATTGTTTAAAATTTGTTTTTCATTTGATTCCTCAAATGCTAAAAAAGCACGAAGTTCTCATGTTCTTATCGAAACTTATTCATCTTACGGTTTACCGTTCATCTCATGTTCACAACAATGCACAACATTTTCACTACGTTATCTCACAATGCATCAGTAATCCACGTAATTGGAGAACTACTTTTCGTATCAACTTAATCGCTTCAGTATTAAAAACACATAGAAATCAGGATTGATGACCAAACCAAGTCAATTATCCAACTTATGTTCTTCTGCTTTTAGTGTTTCAGCATTTACATCAAATTTCTAATCAAAGCCACGATTTGTAGCAAATATATTTTATTCTCACGATACCCCTTGAGTGTTTTAATTTTTATATAATGCTTAAACACTGAAAAATAGAAGTTGAATTTTCAGGAAAAAATGTAAACGGAGTAAGTATTTATATAATTTAAAATTAAGCGAGCAGCTTCAGAAATCTGAATCCAAAGTAATCCTGAAAAACTGTCCAGCTTGGTCTTAATTAAGTCATAAATTTTGAGAACGTTGATGATTGACAGATAACGTGTCAATTATTTAGTTGTCATCTCATGCAATCAACACAATAGGTTGTTTTTCCATTTTTGATGATATAACGGCAACCTTGGTAAAAAAATGTTGAATAACAAACACAAGCTGTTAAACGAGCCTGCTGGAAAGATTTTGTGGTTGATTTCCTGAATTTACCCCCAAATTGGAATTGATCAAAACATGTTTACTAGTAAATAACCAGCACATACCATTTCAACGTTGCTCAAAATCAAGATAAGTAACGATTGAATAATTTCCTCGTTAATTCTTTTTCTTCTTCATTTATCCAGGTTATGAAGCAGCCTCTCATATTTTCACCTTCATGGGTGAGTGAACTACTCCATAAATCAGGTCAAAACAACTTTGTTCTCTTTAGTTTGCCGAAGCATATATAAACTGTGAATTTTGCTGTAAATCATCATCAGTTCACATTCAGTTCTCTTTTCAGACTTAATTAAATATTTTGAAGCTCTCCAGCTCGTCAACTAAAATCAATCAAAATGGCCAAAATCATTCTCGTACTTTTTGCTCTCGTCGCCGTCGCTACTGCAGCCCCAATGATGGGAATGATGGGCATGGGAATTGGACATGGAATAGTGAGCTCTCATCATCACGTTTCCCACATTGGACACCACGGCATGATGGGATATCCAATGGTCGGGTTGATGGGAATGGGACACCATGGACTTATGGGTAAAGTCAACTTGTTTCCGTCTTAAATTAAAATTTATCTAATGATTTTGTAAATAAAACTAACTTTATTTGGGCTTTTCAGGAATGCACGGATTGTACCCAGGAATTGGAATGATGGGATAAATGCAGTTGGTCCTGGATGAGAAACCTCAAAATGTCTGATGATATTCATCAGTTTACTAGTACCTGAAGCTATTTAATCGAACTGCACTTCAAAATTCAACACGAATTGGGAATCAATCTGGAATATGTATTTGTTAAATTTGTTGAAAATTTGTTATAATTTGGTTTGAAATTTAAATTCAAAATTTATATGTGAACAAGGCTTGTGTTCAGCAATCAAAACTGCACAAATAGCACTTTTTATACTAGGCTACAAATAAATATGATATTTTACTTAAATCTCAAATATTTACTACATAACTTTTTTGAATCTGGTATTTGACCTGCTCACTCATACTTCACGTAGATGTGGGTCCATTCTTTTCCTTTTGCATTCAAACTTGTGATCTCATACATCCATGGGCTCATGTTGTTATCATTTCTAAATTTGCGTAAAAGAGCTATTAAAATTTTTGTGAAACTAGTCATACTCATCAATATGTGCTGGAGTTGACATTTCACTTCAACCCATTACTTCTTTACAGTGACTTCCTGGGATATATGGCAGTTTTAAGGTGTCATAGGTTTCAAAGGGCTTCCAAAATATTTTTCATGATCACCAGCTTGTATTATATCTGGTTTAAACTGGTTAGTAACACGGCATTAGTGACACAAAATATCAAAACATTTTTTTTGTGTCTAATGTCTTTTGTTATGTACGGTAAATCATCCGCAAGTCATGCTTTCAGACACACAATTGTAAGAAGTGGAGTTTGAAAGATAATACTAAATGCGGGTCAGGCTTTACTTGAAATAAAAAATTCACATAAAACAACAATAAGTTATTGGGTACTAAATTGAGCACAAAGAAATACTGATGCTCAATTTATTTATTTTTGTTACAAAACGAAATGATGACGATGATGCTACCGTAATTACCAAGCGCTTCAGTAAACTGTAAAATTAATCTGGAATTTGAGGTACCACATGCTAAATTAAGCCTCAATACGAATCAAAAATTCCAGGTACCCCTCGTTAAAATAATCAGTAAAATAAGTCTGGAGTTTTAGGTACCACATGCTAAAGTAACCTACGGGAAGATGATCTGTTCTGCATCAAAAACTCAACTGGAATTCATCAAAACATGTTGTTGTTGCTTACGGTATTAACTGCAAGCACACAGTTTCAACGGTGAGCTTCTGATCAAGATAAGGTATTGATTGAATAATTTCCGCGTTCATTATTTTCCTTTCTTATTCAATCCAGGTTATGAAACAGCTCTTAAATTACCGTCATGCCTGAACAAATGATACCAAATTTCCTTCCCAAGCAACTATACTTTGTTCTCGAGGAAGCCTATATATACTCTGGTTTTTGGTAAGGAAGATCATCAGTTCTCATCCAGTTCTTCTCACAATTTATCCATCTCTTCCAACAGTTTTTGAAGCTCTCCAGCTCTCCAACCAAAACCAAAATCATCATGGCCAAGTTCATCATCGTTCTCTTCGCCCTCATCGCTCTCGCCGCCGCTGCTCCCATGGGAATGATGGGAATGGGAGGAATGGGAATGGGGGGAATGGGGATGGGAATAGGACACGGAATTGGACATGGAATTGTTAGCTCTCACCACAGCACCCACATCGGACACGGGATGATGGGCTACCCAATGATTGGAGGCATGATGGGAATGGGATATCCAGGCCTTATCGGTAAGAAATTTTTCAAGAAATTTAAATCAATAACTCATCTTTTAACTAACTCATTTTAAATATTCTTCTTGTTTCCTTTCAGGCTATGGTCACGGTTACGGAATGTACCCAGGAATGATGGGATAAATTGATTTCCTTCAAATCATTCACAACTTTGCATTGCAACATCTTGTGATAGTCAAACGTTGTAGTCTTTATTTATAATATAATTCCAATGCACTTCAAAATTGATACTAATTCGGTACTAAATTGGATATTATTTGGTTTGTAATTCGTGTAAAATTCAAAAATTCAAAAACAAAGAAATCATTGTATTTAAAATTTGAAAAGTATCCAGCAATTCAGCTACGCACAATCACACATATGTTTTTATACTTTTGTACGAATAAATATTTTTTATATTCTTTTCTCTAACTATTTTGTTTCTCATCCCGTCTCTGTTTTTCGGCAAAGTAATATACACAAGCATATATGAAAACTAGTCGATTTGCTTCTGCATGATGATCATGACTATCATTCATTCATAAAATTTTCATAAATATTTCCAAACTGCTCAGGTTATTACTTAAATTTGGAGAGCAGAAATCTTTCATCGAGTATAAAGTAAATTGCAAAATGAATCGTCATTTATTGAAAACTGTGAAACGCTTCTAAAGAGAATTAGGTAAAAAATACCGTTACAAAACAAAGAAATCATCATGTTTTATCCATTAATTTATATAATAAGCAAATATGAAGCGGCATGTTTATAACATATTTGGATATTTGCAAAAACTAAAAACAAAGGTGGGAATCAGAATGCAGGAACTCATTCATAGTAATTAAAACATTTTTAATTGACTTTGCCACCAGGCATGATATTGTGTGAGTTGATATAAAAGAGATAAATCGGCAGGAAAACTACAAGTTTTTCCGAAATACAGGAGTGAGATCGATCGCATCCTTGGCAAATGTTGAGGTGTGCGATAATATTGAGGCAGTAAACATCTCTCAAATTGAATTGATCAAAATAATTTTTTACTTTGAAAGCAGCTAACTATCATCAAATCAATAATGAAAATAATTTCCGCGCCCATTGTTCATAATTCTTCTTCATTTCGTTTTGTGTGCAAAACAACTATTTTACCTTCACGGATGAACGAATCACACTATAGTTTCTCTGAAATAGTCATTGTTTCTTGGTTCTTATGAATCGTATATAAACTGGAGATTTCGCTGGAAAATATCATCAGTTTTCATCCAGTTCTCATCTCAATCAATCCAGAAGTTCACCAAAATCCTGTTGGGCTTTCCAGCTCTTCAACTTCAATCCGAAATCATCATCATGGCCAAATTCACCATCGCTCTTTTTGCATTCGTCGTTCTCTTCGCTGTGGTTTCTGCCAAGCCATTTGGATACGGAGTGGGTATTGGACATGGGATTGTTAGCTCCCATCACGTTTCTCACGTCGGACACGGATTCATGCACCATCCATACATGATGGGATACCCAGGACTCATTGGTACCTGAATTACCTCCTACTAATATGAAAAGAATTTTCAAGAAAGTTTTCAAATGAAACTCATGAATTTACTTTAATATTTGATTTTACAGGTTACAAAGGCATCTACCCTGGAATGTTGTGGGGATAACTTCACATTGATTCTAGCTGAACGTCTTCTGAAGTCATCGGTACTCGTTTCACCAACAACAATATTTATTTCCATTGCACATCAAAATTTACCCAAATTATAAATTTATTTGGTTAATTCGTTATTCTCTGAAATTTGCAACACTTTTGTAATTTAAAAAAAATAAGGCCCGAGTTTTAAATTGTCTTGTGTTTCGCATTGGCTTATCCAAAATTACAGCACATTTTGTCGGTGTTTTGCACGAATAAATTCTTTCTTAAAAAGAAAACTACAAGAAAATTTCAGTGGTTATTGAAAACTTTTATACGTTTCCATTCAAACTGAATTGAAAAACATTCTCATTACAACTGCTGGCAACAATCATCAAATGACATCCTGCATCCTCAATGCTCAATTATGTAACTTATTGCGATAACTAATTGCGTACAATGCGATGAAATCTTTTTCCATAATCAGAACACTTCTAGAAAGACAAAGTGGCAGGACAAATGTTGAAATCATTGATGCCTGAGATGTGAAGTATTTATGTTTAAGATGCAACATATTTCCAAATCAGAAGTCAAATTCAATTGGTGAAATTTAATCAGTTAAGCACGCGCACAAATTTGCAATTTCTACAATACTTTGTCCATACCATCATCATCATCACCAACTTGTTCAATAATCAATTTATTGTCAGAAAGCAAACAAATACATAACAACAAAATGATAATAAATAAACTACGAAAGTTTAAGAAACTTCGGTTATAGTAACTCCACTTCCGACCTCGGACGGCGTTACAAAGCTCCTCATAACTTCCCAAAAATCCCAAAGGATTTCCTTCACTTTTTCATACACCCAAACCAATCCTTCCCTAATTTTATTTCCCAGATAGCAAAGGAGATCCCACAATGTGTCAAACCACTCGCCCATTTGTTCCACCAAAAAGACAACAGTTTGACAGTCCGGGACACTCATATTCATCTGTTTCATCGCTGAGATTATATTATCTTTTGCGGAGTCAACAACTTCAATTAACTTTCGTTTCATGTTTCCAAACACAGTCTCAACTGCCTTCATACAAATACATCGAACGGTCTCATCGTCGGCTTCTATTCCTGACTCGATTGCTACAGGGATTTCGCTGACGATTTCCACTGTTTTCTCCAGCACACTACTTACGGTTTCTTGGGCTACTTGAGGGTACTGGTTGGAAGAATTTGCCAACTCATTTTTAAACACTGCAAAAGTATTTGTAAAACGATGACGTACATCGTTGTATTCCGTTTCTGTTTGAGGGCTTATAACACAAAATATTTCTTCCTTTTTTGTGTCTTCACTTATTTCCTCAACCATTTCGTCAAATTCTTCTACATTTTTGTACATTTCTTGAAGAATTTCTTCAAGTTCTCCCGATTTTTCGTCAACTCCCATTCCTGAACTTTTCAGGTTATTTGAACGTATTATTTTGAAATTTTTTTGAGTGTGACATCTACCACATTCACCAATAATCCAGGATTCCCCATCGATTCCTTCTTGCTGCAAATTATCAGCATCTGATTTGACTTCTTCTGAGCTATTCTCAATGGGTTTATCGGCCGTGTTGCCCATTATGTACGAATTCTGTTGATCTGGATATGACCTGGTTTTTTAAAGGTTGACAAACGAATTCAAGAAAAGTATTTTAATTTATGTAATATGATACTAATCAGTAATACTCTGTTTATAATTACTCTTTTGAAACTTACAGGAAGACGAAAAGGTGCGATTTCAATGGCAAGCAAGTTTTATGTTCCTGGATGTAGATAATAAGTCTGAGTTGTGTATTTACGAAACCTTACGAAAGTTTGCCGTAAATATTTGCATGGGTTCGCTTCTCTGCTTCTTGAGGAAAAGAGAACTTGAAGAAATACATGATATGCATAATATGAGAAAAGAAAAGAACCTGCTCTAATTTTAGACATTTCATTTTTTGGCAAGGTTTCTATGTTGAGAAGTGCATTGAATTTATTCAAGTTCGTGTAAAATTGCATGCATGAAAGTGAATTTAAGATGCATGCCGAAGCCAAGTCATCACTATTGTACCTATTTGAAACCGGTCTCGGATATGTGTAAAGCGAAAGGAAGTAATCAGGTTTATCTGGGTAGCTCGTGCATCTTTTGCCTACTAACATAGATGCTCAGATTGTGTAATATACGCATAGATTTATAGAAGGAGTAGGAAAGCAAGTACTTTGTTTTATAATCACATACATGCATCTTGAGCTTGAAAGTGAAACAGCAACACAGTTATATAAATGTGGGGTATGATGTTGATGATATGATAAGTAAGTTATTATGAGTTTCGATGCATGAATGCAGTTACATTTCAGATTGAATAACCAGATTGAAACACCGTAGTTTAGATTTAATTTTTTTCAGAAAAACGTGAAAAATATTTATTCAGGGTGCATTGACTTTACTTAAAGTTTGTACTTAAAATGACGTTTTGAATTTCATTCCAATTTTTCAAATTTTGGTGCAAATTTCCGAATGTTCAACCGAATCAAGTATCCAATTAGCTTTCAATTTTGTTTAAGTTGTCGTGCATCGCAGTTAAATAGTTTTAAATAGGGTGACCACGGATAAATATCACTAGAAGTGTTGAGATTCAGCTTGAGGTTGAATTAGCCCATCATTCCTGGGTACATCCCATGCATGCCGTGGCCATGGTAGCCTAAAATTCCCCAAAACAAAATTTAATTAATAAATCAACATATTTTTTTAAATGCTTTTGAGTTCAAAACTTACTCTTATGCATTCCCATGCTCATGCCGGATTTCATCACACCAAGGCCCGGGTAGGCCATCATATGTCCCTGTCCCATATGTGCACTTTGATGAGAACTAACTATCCCGTGTCCAACGCCCATACCCATTCCATATGGTTCTGGATTTGCAACTGCAACAGCGACGAAAACGATGGCAAGAAGAGCAATGATAAACTTGGCCATTTTGATAACGATTTGAGTTGATGAGCTCGATAACTTCAAAAACGATTGGATAACTATTTGGAAAGACTGATACGAGGCCTGGATAAAGACTGATGCTAGTTACTACCTACTCATGGAGCTTAAATATCTTTTAAGAACAAGCGATTTTGCGTGGAAAATATGGCATAACTCATTCACGCATAATAGGAAAAATACAGAGAGCATCTTGGAATCAATAATGAAGAAGAACAATGAACGCGGAACTTATTTAGCTATGACCTTTCTTCACCGTTCACCATCTAAACGGTATGTATTTTATTTTATTCTAATAAGTTCATACTAAAAACATGTTTTGATCAACTCAAACTTTAGCTTCTAATGCAGGAAATCAATAATTGTGGAATCTTTTATGCAAAAATTATTTGTTTATTTCAACAAAATCAAGTATTTAACAGAGATTTAGTTCCTTGTGAATGTTCAAATTTGTTTTGAATGCAGAATTAAAACAATTCAGGAATTGAACAAAGGTTTCTTTTCATGATGAGGGATATTTATAATTTATTTCAGCAGCAAACTTCATGTACAGTAACTGGATTCTCCAGTTCAGTAGATTCTAGTTTGTATTTCAACGTGTCAATTTCCCCAATATCACCCAAAAACTCTTTCACTTTATTACACACCCACTCCAATTCAGCCCAAATGAGGTTTGCTAGGCACCCCAAGAAATCCCACAAAGTGTGAAAATAGTCGCCCAGCTTTTTCACCAAATGACTGAGAACATGACACTCAAGATCAGTCATAATTTCCACATTAATTTGTGATATGATCGTGGTTTTTGTGGGGTCAAAATATTCAATGAATTTCCTTTTGAGGTTCTCTAACAAAAACTCAACCGCCTGCATACACATACACCTCACAGTCTCGTCGTCAGCCTCAACCGCTCGTTCTATCTCAGTTGGAAGCTGACTGAGGATTTCCAGCGTTTCGTGAAGTATGTTGTTTATAGCGTCCAGGGCCACTTGCGGACACATATCACCCGAGTTTTCCAGCTCGTATCGAAATGATGAAAGAGCGCGTGTTGAGCGGTGACGAAGGGCTTGACATTCTTTTTCCAGTTGAGAGTTCAAAGTCGCATCTTTTTCACTGCTTTGCTCCCGTGTCATTTTTATATTTTCTCGTTCCTTTTCAAGTAAACCATTGTAAACTTCCTTACAAACTTTCTCATACGATGTGAAATTTTCGTTGATTGAAGTTTCCATCTCTTCTGAGTTGCAGTCAACGTATTCACCTTTCTCTTCACTATATCTAAATGTTGTATTTTCCATGGTTTGCAAATTGTGATAATACTAAATTAGAGTAAAAATCAAAATACAGGGTTTTTAAACAAATTAGTAAACCAAATATTCTGTCAAAAAGTGTCACTTGTAACTAAATGCTCGATAATACTACAATAATACGGCACAGTCACATTCATAATATTTTTTAAAGATACAATTTAAAAACCATCAACGCTGAGTTGATAACTGAAAACTAAGTTTACATGCAAAATGTGACGAGGATTTGTAGGAAACAAACTATTTTTAGACTTTTTTTTGCACCGTACGTTTCAAAAATTGGAATTCATTCATTTCAGCTCGTAAGCACTGCAATCCGAATGAGTGCGAGCGTCAGTCGTGTTTTTCTAGCTATAAGACATGCATGTGATGATAATGATAAAGTTTGACTTTTTATGCAGTGTGCCAAACCGGTTGAAAACTGTAGTTTTTTTCAGCTAGTTTGCGGCTGTGTGGATGATAAAGTGGGTGGATTTCATAAATGCAAGCATGCATAACATTCACCTTTCAATTTTTTTATTTGCTCTAGTTTTGAAATGCGCAAAAGGCAGACTTAATCGTGTTATTATGAAGAAACAGGAATTTGGTTGTGTACCTACGTGCATATAGATTCAGATCAATAGTAAAACGTACTTTTATGCATAGTCAAACCATATTTAGTTAGGTTGAGATTTTAAATGAATGATGCGACATTTGGATAAAGACTGATGCTGGTTTCAACCTAAATCTGAAGCCGAAATATCTTTGAGGACAAAGTTCGCAACTGTGCGGTTTTATTTGGAAAATATGGAGTAACTCCTTCATCCATAATAGGAAAAAAAGCGAAACCTCTAGATTGAAGAATGGAGAAGAACAATGAACGGGGAACTTATTTTAGCTAGGCGCTTCTTTCCCATTCAAACGGCATGCATTTTGTTGTGTTGAATTTGTAATAATAAAACATGGTTTGATCAACTCCAGTTTGGTTTTTAATACAGGAAATCAATAGGTAAGGAAACTTACTTGTTTATTTCAACATTATTATTATTTAACAAATATTGAGCTATAATTTAATATAATATAAACTAAATAAATTCTCGAACTTTTTACAGTCTTTAAACGATTTATTTATAAATATTCTTATCAGCAACAAATTTCATGTACAGCAACGCCGTCCGCCAGCGCCGGTAATTTTACAATATTTATAATAACTTGGGAAATATCATCCAAAAATACTTTCACAATTCCATACACCCAAACCAACTCATTCCAAACTTGTTTTTGCAGATGATCCATGAATTCCCACAAAGAATCAAAATACTCACCCATCCTTTCCACCAATTTTGTAACAACTTGGCTTTCCGTCACACTCATTTTAGAAATGATTGTAGTTTTCGTGTCTGCAAAACAATCAATGCATTTCCTTTTCAGGTTCTCAAACAAAGTCTCAACTGCCTGCATGCACATACACCTCACCGTCTCGTCATCGACCTTGATCGCTCTTTCTATTTCAGGTGGTAGCAGACTCACAATTTCCAGTGTTTCATGAAGTATTTTGTTTATGGCTTCACGGGCCACTTGAGGACACTCGTCACGGGAATTTTCTAGCTCGTATCGGAACACAGCAAGAGCTCGTGTTGAGCGGTGTCGAAGGGCTTGACATTCTTCCAGTTGAATTCCTTTTTCACCTTCCGGTGTGGGACTGTAGCCTTCTTCCTTCATTAGTTTCATGTTGTTCCGTTCTTTTTTGAGTAAACCATTGTAAACTTTCTCACGCAGTTCTTCATAGGTTGGGAAAATTTCTTCGGTTGATATCCCAACTATTTCAAGCTCTTCTGAACTGCAATCCAGAAATTCATCAGGGTCGAACGAGATGTTTTGAAAATTTTCCATTGGCGTATCTTCGGTGGTTTCCATTGTCAGGAAATTGTAGTAGTAGCGGTAGATGAGTTTTACAAAATTATTATAGCAAAATCAATGGAAATTAAATCCACGAAATATTCCAAAAAATATAATACTACAGAATCACATTATCGTTTATTGAGAAAGCAAAAAATTGAGACCACGTTCCACTCAATGTTGAGTTGATAACTGAAAATGATGCATGTTTACTCTAACATACTTGCCAAAGCTGACGAGGGTCGTAGGGAACAACTATTTTTAGACTTGTTGTTTTGCTGACTACGCGTCTAGATTTGGTTTTCATTCATTCAAGCTCATGAACACTGCAAACAAGATGAGAGCGAAAGACAGTCGGGTTTTTGGAATGTAGCATACATGTTATGTAGCAACTTGTTATGATAACATTCTACTTTTTCTGCAACGCAGTTGGAAAAAACCTTGAGTTACCTGCATGCATGCACGTGCACGTTGGGATTGAAAGTGAAATTGGGGTCACAAGAGAATGATGATGATCAGGATTTATTATGCCGTGATCTGAGCAAGCTTTTTTTATGAAATATGCAGTAGTCTGTATGAGTAATAAAATAGGAAACCGAATAGCTGCAAATTCAGGGTTTATAAAAAAGAGTATAAAAGAGTTTATTCCTACAAAAGGTAAAAACATCGTGCATATATTAATTTTTAACTCAAATTTAGTCTTCTAATTTGGTGCGAATTTTGGAATTTTCAAGTTTTAAACGAATTATAATTCAAATTGTTCACAATTTCAAGAAATATTTCCAATAAATATCCAATTTTGGTAATTTTAAGAGTGCTGAGCAGATAAATAGTTTTAAATACTGGTTGAAAACGATAAATATCACAAGAAGTGGAAACGTTGCGCGTGGTTCAATATTTGTGTGTTTATCCAATCATTCCCATTCCCAATCCTGGGTAAATACCGTGGTAGGCTGCAAGAAAAAAGTAAATTGTTAGATTTGTTCAATAAATTTCCGAAGAAAATAATTGGATTTTAGTTAAAACTTACTCTTGTGCATAGTCACACCGTGTCCCATTCCCATACCCATGCCAATTCCTGGGTAGCCCATCAATCCGTGTCCAATGTGAGAGCTGTGGTGAGAGGTAACCACTCCATGTCCCATACCAATGCCCATTGGAGAGGCAAAGGCAACAGCAGCGAGAGCAACGAGAGCGAAAAGGGTGATGATAATCTTGGCCATGACGATTGAGTTGGATTGAGGAGCTGTAAAGCTTCAAAAACTTTGGAGAACTGGTTTAAAATGTTTGACTGTTGGAGAATAACTGATGATGTTCACTACCTAAATCCTGAGCTTATATACTTATCTGCATAAACAAAAGAACAAAGTATGTTACCGTGAGTTTTCGCGTTTATTTCTGGATTCTGGAATAGTTCATTCAACCATGATGCATGATGGGAAAAATAGGTGGTAATTATTAGCTCGTTTGATGAAGAATAATTAACGCGGAACTTATAGTGATAATCAGAACCGTTGGAATAGGTAAGCTTGGATTTAAATGCCACCAAAATAACAACCTCTTTTCCTCAATTTGAGCTGGGGGTTTTAGGTCAGGAAATCTTATATGGAATATTTCCATCAATCAATCAGTTATCAGCATATTATTCGCTTTGTTATTGCTAAAAATAGATAAGAATCTATCATCTCTCATCTTTCTGTGTGATATACTTCTCGCAATAAATTACTTTAATTTGCTTGACCTTTAAAACGGCTCACCGGATCAACTGAGTAGTCGATTATGCTAAGTTTCCGTAAACAACAAAACCAAACTTGAAACTGTATATTCCATGAAGTCTTTGTAATTCAGGCTGTGTATTATCACAAATAAATCCTGAGCTAGACAGATTGGCACAAAGAACTTGAAAACAATTTTTTATTGGAGCAAAATGGATGGATATACTTCTTTCCTTTGTTTTGTTGATGATGATGATGCTTCGACGTTGTATTGTATTTATTCAAGTTTGGAATTTGGAAACACTACAAAAAATAAATGAGAAACAAAAGCCGGCCGGCGTTTTAGCGTAAAATCAATGCAACAACTTTATTTTGATATTTTGTTTGTATGCATGGTTTGCTAAATCTTTCAACGTGAAATTGGGGACAGATTTTCCTATCTTTTCCCCACATAATTCATAAGCGATTCACACGGTTTTGTTACATTCTCATTATATTTATTGTAAGTTGTTTTTGTATAAAACTGTCGAAAATTGTTTCGTTTTAACTTACTTTACAGTGGCCAACTAATTACATGCACTTTTGGTTAGTAAAATGATAGCAGAACTAGCTAAAAAGGATAAATAATGTCCCAGCTCATTTATGAATGCCCACTTATGGGGATCGTTTTCCTGAATGATAACATTTAAGTGAAGCAATCTTATTCAGTTTTTAAATGTCACTCCAATAAGGTTTGCCCAGTCGTATCTGACATGAAACAAAGTTTTGATAATACCCATTTAAATAAAGACATTTTTGCTATTGCTATTCAGAACATGACTAGTTGCACGGCATCAAGTGGATATAGCGGTTATTGAGCACTTTCAGGGTTACATGAGTGCATGCTGAGATTGCAAGTGAAAATGATGTTGATGATTGATGATGATTGGGTTTTTTTTTGCATGCATGCCTACATCTTTCAGTTTATGCAATACTCTACAAATTCAACTGGTTAGGTAACCAATAAACATATATAGAGAAAATATTAATCATTTATTCGTACAAAAATATAAATGTTTTTCTAAATTGCGAACTGCAATGCAAGGCCTAATAATAATTTTTCAAGAATCAATAATTTTTTAACGCAAATTTTCACAAGGAATAAATACTTTAAAAATTTTGACAAGCCAATCATTAAACTAAAAATCAGATTTCATAAAATTTTGTATTGCAGCGGAGTTTCAAAAATATATATACCGGTGTAAACGGATAAATATCAGCAGAATTATTTAGCAGATTATCCCATGATCATTCCTGGGTACATTCCAACACCACCATGATGATAGCCTGGATAAAAACAAACAATTTTACATTAGCAATTTATATTTTTAATGAATCATGATCACAATAACTTTGAATTGTAAACTTACTCTTATGGACTGATCCCATGGTCATTCCGTGACCGACCATCCCGATTCCTGGGTAGCCCATCATTCCGTGGTGACCCATTCCAATGTGGGAGCTGTGATGTGAGCTCACCATTCCGTGTCCAACACCCATACCAATTCCCATTGGGGAGGCGAAGGCAACAGCGGCGAGAACAACGAGGGCAAAAAGGGTGATGAAGAGCTTGGCCATGATGATGATGACTTGAATTGGGGAGCTGGAAAGCTGCAAAAACTTTGGTTGAGATCTTTACAAGATGTGAATATTGACTGATGATCTTTTCCAGTAGAATCTCGAGTTTATATATGCTTCATTACAAACAAGAGAACAAAGCATGAGGTGGTTTGATTTTGAGTTCATTTCTGGAATAATTCCCATCGTATTCATTCATCCGTAAAGTAAAATCCAATAAGCCTCCTTCCCATTTCTAGCAAAGAAGAAAGATGAACAATGAACGCGGAAATTATCCAATCGGTGACTTATCTTGATCAAGAGCTGGCCGATATTTTTGCAGTTATCTGCTAAAATACATTACCTATCATGTTTTCCTCAATTCAATTCCAGTTGGGTTTAATGGAGGAAATCAGTCATTATTTTAAGTATTTATGAAATCACTGATTAAATAAATAATGAATTTGCAACGGTTTTTAATGGATTGGATTCAAATGAGCGAGCAGTAAAAAAGCATCTGCAAAAATAACACAGTCGCTTGAATTTTGGGCAAAAAGTTGTAGGGAAGGAAAAAATATTAATAATTTGAAGAATTATGAAAGGTCACGATACCATGAACTGATAAGTAGAAGTAAAGCATAGCAAGACTGTTCAAACAGGTTTAGAAAATGAGAAAAGAACGAGGATTTCAACTTTAAAAATCCGGGTTTCACTCAAATGTTTTGAAAGCAAAATGATGTGTCTGACCCGTTTTATTTTGCTACTCAGGCTGCGAATAAAATGTGGGGGCAAGCAGTGTCCTATTAGGTAAATACAATACAAGTATGTGCATTTATGCGTGCCGACATTGAAAGTTATAGTGAGTTGGTCAGGAAAACATGATGATAATGATGATAACAACAATCCGCTACAAAACAAGAATGTGAGTTTGTAGTTTAGATTTTTTTAAAGAAGTAAAACCGCTGCGTTTGTGCATTGAGTAATTGGTACAAACAAAGCCGATTCCTGCTTTCAATTTCAAATGTTACAAAAATAAGTTACAATACAAATGTGCTAAGTATTTGCATAATAAATTAAAAAATTGAATAAATTCTAATCGCTTTAAATTTTGAAAAGGTAAGTATGAAAATTATGAAACAGAAAATTTGTACTTGTTTTATTATGAACTTATTTAATTAGCCGATTATTCCCATTCCTTGATAGGGGACGAAAACGACGAGAGCAAAAAGGGTTGTGATGAATTTGGCCATGTTGATTGATT
This sequence comes from Orchesella bifasciata, assembly GCA_034697805.1. Taxonomy (NCBI): domain Eukaryota; kingdom Metazoa; phylum Arthropoda; class Collembola; order Entomobryomorpha; family Orchesellidae; genus Orchesella; species Orchesella bifasciata. Next base: position 18,614 of record JAQGAP010000245.1, read on the forward strand.
TAGAATGTTTCAGAACTTGAAGAATTAGTTAGTTTTTTAGGGATGAACTGAATGAAAACTGATAATCTTCTCCAGATTATCATCAAGCTTACAATGCATTCAATTGGAAAACAAGTAAACTAATTATGTTACTTAACAGCGTTCAGTAGATTTCTGGAGTAGCTCATTCAACCGTTATGGGAAAAATACTATTGTGTTTGGAGTAAACAATGAACGCGGAATTCATTTCATCGATCGACTATCCTAATAATTAGCATCGTTGCAACGGTGCATAATATGTATTGCGACCAAAATAAAACATGTTTTGATCGATTGCAGTTGTTTTGCCGGTAATTATTCTTGGAATATTTTCAGCCAACCTTTGTGTACAGCGTTTTTTATTTGTATTGATTTATATCAATATTAGTGAAGAATTCTGTTCTGCAACTGTGCTTCGAATGTGAACTACAAACATTCATTTTGGTTTGAAGTGTTGAAGCAGAAACATTAATTTTCAGTCGAAATCAGGGTGAGTTAAAAACTGCATTGTTTATGTCATTTTAACTGACATACATTTCATTGAAAATTCGTTTATATTTATATACCAACATGATTTTGTTAAAAAATAACAACAGTTATTTTGTCAGCGTCCAAGTCCGTAGCAGGTATATCTCCTGTTGGGATACGCATAAGCACATGAGGTAGCTTGATTTCCATAGCCGGTGGATCCTCCATAGGCTGGTGGAATGTAGTTTGGAAACGGGTTGAACTGTGGTCTCGACCACCCCCACGGAGCCTTTGCGTACCATCCCAATGGATAAGACGGGTAAACTGGTGGAGTTATCAAGCTTGGCTGAGGTTGCGGAACATCAGACTTCTGAACCTTTTTGGGAGTTTTTTTCGTAACTGGGGCTTCAGATTCCGTTTTCTCCTCTGGTGTTTCATCCTCATGATCAGTTTCCTCAGCATTTACAAGAGCCATGAATAAACCGCAGGTCAGGATAAGGAGCTAAAATATCATATACAAAAAACAAATTCAAAAGGTACTTTTTAATGGCAATAATTTAATATAATTTTTTGCTACTATTATTGACACAGACCAGCGGAAGCCGTGCACAGATTAGCATTTTTAGAAACAACCCGAAAATATCTGGATGAGAAAATATCAAAGGTACAACTCACAAGTGAGATTTTTTTGGTTTTTTCTCAACAAGTTTAGAAAAACTTAATGGATACTTTTGCCTTGAAACATCGTAGTTTTAACTCAAGTTTTTATCAGTTAAAATGGCTCATATTCAAAACCTCGTGTTTTAAGAAATGAAAGGGCAATTAGCAAAGCTTGACCGTATCAAGTTAAAGTAACCGTAATTATGTAAGGCATTAGTTTTCTGATTACTTGTATGCAAGCTGGTATTGAAAGTGAAAAAGAAGCAAGCAGCAACATGTTATAAAAACTTGATGATGATGATGGCAAGATAAAAAAGCAACGATGAGCAGTTTGCGTGTGAATAAAACAAGTAATGAGGGAGCATATATATAGGGTAAACGGTAAAAAAATACTTATTTATTTCAAAAAGTACAAAAACAGTTGAGGCTGTGCGTTGACTAATTGTTGAACACAATTCGAATTCCACTTGCAATTTTCAAAAAGGCTTTGAACTAAATTTTCCCACAAATTACAATTTTCAATAATATTACTAAATTTCAGACAAATAACAATTTCCAAAACAATTTACAAATCCACATCATTCAATTAAAAATTTGATTCATATAAAATTTTGAAGTGCAGCAGAGTTAAATAAGTTGTTAATACTGGCTAAAAAGTTGGTTGTCACAGGAAGTGTAGAGGAGAATTTAATGAGTATTAAATTTATCCCATCATTCCCATTCCAGGGTACATACCTCCATAGCCTGTAAACACCACAAACAAAGTTATTTTAATTGAAAAATATTCCGGAGGAATCGAAAGAAACACCGGCAAAGGTTTTACGAAAAAACTCACTCTTGTAGATTCCTCCCATGCCCATACCACCGTGATGAACTCCGTGAGAAGATGCAACACTGTGTGAGCTAATGGACTTGCCAACAACGCCGGGATATCCCATCATCCCGATTCCATGGTAGCCTCCCATGCCGCCCATACCCATGCCGTGATGGTGGCCCATTCCGATGTGGGAACTTTGGTGGGAGGAGACCATTCCGTGGCCCATTCCCATACCCATTCCCATGTCGGGTGTGGGATTTGCAGCAACTAAAGCGACAAAGGCGAAGAGAGCGATGATGAATTTGGCCATGGTGAACTTGAGTTGGACTGGAGAATTGATGAATATTTTAAAACAAGAACTGAATTAGAACTGATACTGTTTCATCCTCAAACCCGAGCTTATATAAGCCTCATCAAAAATTTAAGAACAAAGCAAATTTTTGAGTCATTTGTTGATCCAGAAATAGAAAATTTAAGAAACTGTTGTATAACAATAAAGACAAAGACTGAACGCGGAAATTATTTAATCTGTGACTTATCTTCATCAGCAGTTTACCGTTGGACGGTATACCTACTTTTGCTAATAAAAACATGTTTTGTTCAATACCAGTTGGCTTTTTAATGCAGGAAAACATTCATGGAGTCTTTCCAGCTACCTTTGTATACCATTTGCCAAGAATACTGTTACATCATAGCATCATCATCATCTTTAAGTTCAAGTTCAAGAGCAGATGAATATGATAAAATCGCAACAATGTTTTTAGCCGTTATAGTTGAGCAACCGCACGTAAGCAAGTTGAACGTTACGGTATAATGCACCTAACTGCTTCTTTTGCATGAAAATAGGTATGCAGTCTTTATTATGGGAATTTTTACCTCTTCCATTCTCAAGTAAAACCAGCGTAGCTCTGATCAGTAATTAGGTATCAACGTGTAATTACGGCATATTTTGCATCAATCAAACCATCTCAAAGCGAGCTTTACCTGCTAACCTATTTTCCTAATTCCTAAAAATACGCACCTCTGTTCTATTTATTCCTGATTTCAGTAAACAAGAGTGAAACCCGGAAACCTTTGCAGAGTTGTGGAATTTTGTACCCGAAGCCAACTTATAAACAAAATAATTGAGATGACGTCGCGGAAATTATTAGCGGTAACCTTGCAGATTTCATAAAGCACTCGATTTTTATTCATCATTCATCATGAATCATTCGTATCACATAAAAACGTGGATAAATATTAAAAACAATAACAAATCTGTTTAAAATCTATATTTCCTTGTGTAATGCTTCTTCTTTCCTCCTCCACTTCTTGGGGGTGGACCATAATTCAACGTTCTATAACTGGATGGTGGTCCATGACTTGGCGGTCCATCATAACTTGGCGGACCATGACTTGGTGGTCCCCTTTGTTTCCCTGAAAGCTTATTCACCATCCCCTCAGGAATGCCTACGGGCATCTTATAAAGCTCGAATTTAACCGGAGGAAGTTTCCTCACCCTTTGAATAAACGTGAGGGGATTATGATTCTTTGAAAAGTCTAGTGCTTGATGAAACAGACTTTTTCCTAAGCTCATCATCGTGTCTTTATTTAAAGGCATTATTCCTGCTTCAGAGTCGTCTGAAGAGCTTTCATAGTCGCCTCCTGGAGGTGGTCCACCTCCTCCAGGACCGCCTCCATATGAGATTTCATCATCCCCTTCAAAAATATATGAAGTTGTATCAGATGGCCCCGCACTTCCGTAACCGTTGAAACTCTCCTGAATATCTGAGTCTGGACCGCCTCCATTTAAGAATGAAAAAGGGTGGGCATTAGTGCCGTAAGGGAAGGGTTGAGAAGGTCTCCTCCCCCGGGGGGCTTGGGGTCTACCCCCATAAAAGGGGTTGGAGGAGGGGAGAAGAGGATTTGAGTTTGAATTGTCTAGCTCTTCAATTATTAACTGTTTTAGGAGGTCGTCGCTGATTTGGGAAAGGCTTCCACCTGAAGGTGGAGGAGGACCCCGTGGGGGTGGTGGCCTATCGATGGAGGGCTCTGCTGAAACAATTTGAATTTGAGGAGGCTTTTGCTTTTCTTCTTGATGAGCTTCTGGTTGCTCAGGAGTTTCAGTGAATTTGTAGGCAACGCCATCGCCATAATCTGGACGGGCTGATTTGAAATGAGGTGGTGGTATGAAATTGGGGTTCTTTTGACGCTGGCCGGAAAGCGCAGCGAGGAGGGATTGATCTATGGGCTCTCTTGGGTCGAAAAGTGAGCTTCCACCTCCATTATTTTGAAGCAGGTTTCTGTAGAGAGCTCCAAGTCCTCCTGGGAAAGGGAGTTTGGATTGGGATTGAATGCTTGGGAGGGGTCTAGCGTCTGGGGACATCCTTACGAAATGGGGGATGCTAAAGGACATCATACTAGAAGCGGAGGGATGGGGTTCAGCGAGGCCTGGAGGGAAATGGCCGTTTCTAGCTGCTTGAGCGATTTCTCGGAGGCTGAGGGGACGGGGGAAACCCTTGCCAGAGAGGGGATGAGGGGGAGAAAGCGGGAGGGGCTCCTGGTCTTGAAGGCTAAGTTGAGACTGGATCAACTGGTTCATCGCAGCGATCCTAAGCTGATCCCTGAGGAAGTTGTTGAGCTGGGGCACTTTGGCATACGCTTGAAACTGCTGGATATTATTTCCAGTCGTGGAATTTTCAGCGGGGGAATTATTAACCTCAAGAGTTTCAGGGAGATTGTCTCGAATTATTACGTTTTGTGCGTGGATTACGACTTTTGGATGGCTTTTCTCAGAGGAGCCCGGGTAAACTGGATATTTGGCAGTAAGTTTTCTCGTTGCGGAATTAGAATTCGTTCCTACGATAATATTGTCCACCTGGACGGTTGTCGTTCCAGCGTCAGCATCCACCTCGTTTGAGGACGGTTTTGGGGAATATCCAACGTTTTTGTAGGAGACGCTCTCGTCTAAAACGGTAGTTGTAGCTGGTTCAGACTCTCCTTGGAGCTCAGCTCCAACAGCTTTGGCAATCCGGGTTCCTTCCTGGTCAAGGGGAACCCAACCGTCCATCTTTTTTGGACGGGATTGGGGCTGCTCACTTCTCCTCGAGTTTTGCTTCTGAATATTTCTTTGAATTATTTGGGTTGAAACTGTTTGAGCTTGAGCTTGCGGCTCCGCAGCACTGCTGACAAATGTTGAAGGACCCACCAAATTGGCAGGAATCACTTGCGCTTGTTGAGTAGACTCTGCAGCGTCTTGAATTTGAAGGGTTCTTTGTTGAGTTATTATGGGGGCAGGTGGAACAAGTCCACGAGGAAGTCCAGAGTCTCCACCATTTGAGGTGGGACCAGTTCTATCTAAAACGATTTGACTAGAGCCAATGTTTAAATCATCAACGAACTTTTGAAAGCCGTGTTTTCCATCCAGAAAAACCTCCTGTTGGATTGTGACCGGGGTGCCGATGTAAGTTTGGGTTGTTTGGAAGGCAGGACCTCCTTGAGGTGGAGTGTCAATTCCAATTTGACTTCCACCTGAAAAAAATATCAGAATTTTTAGCTTTATTTTTTAAATAAAAATTAATATGGATTTTTATGCAAACCTTGAGATCTTCCTTGGTTCAACTCCGCTTGTACAAAAGCGTGCACATCCTCCAGCGCTTGGGGAAGCAGGTGAGCCCCACTTCCTTGGATAAAACACAGGGTAAAAGCCGCCAACAAGAGTATCTTCCTTTTCCTCTCCATTTTGTGTTATTTTCAGAAAAATACGCAGTTTTTCTATTGATTCTAGCTCAGTAAAAAATCACATATTTTCTTGACACGCTCAACTATGATGCAACCACAGGAGAAGAGTTCGAAGTCACGACTAAAAGCTATTATGATTACATGCCTCCAATCAAGTGCGGAAGAGAAAATGAGAGGAAAGTGGACAGTGCAACCTTTCGAAAGCGACATTTTAGATGACGTTATTACATAAACAACAGCTAGAAAAAATGTAATACATTTTTGCCAAAAAAAATGATTGTAGATTCGGCACTTGACAAACGTCAGCGTCGAAGGTTGATTATGCCATCGACCTTTGCCTTTACGCATCTGCATTTCCTTCCTGCTCTTCAACATCATATTTCTTTTCGTGCGTGCGTACCTAGCCGCATATATTTCAAAGAAAGGGAAAGCGAACCCCTTGCCCTTTTTGTTGAAAAAAAGAAGGGAATATTATGCGCATGTGTTCGCTTTCAAACAAAGTTTGATGCATGCGTCAAAAGATTATGAGTTGATTGCATAAAACCAAACATTTTTATGCTGAATGTGGGCTGCGGAAAGGGAGTGAGCGTCGCAAAAAATAACTTGTTTTACGGCATATTCTTGAGTCGAAAAGGGGAGAGTTTGGGCTAACAGCGGCGGTGTGCGGTTTGCTATAAGAAATGGGGGAACTGCTTGTGAATAAAGGGGTAATTAGGGGCAAAGTGGAGCTTGTAGCTGAGAGCGAGTTGAGTGAGCGTAAAACAGGGAGAGTATGTAGATAGGTATATAGACGGTCTACGCATGAATGTTTGAGAGTGTTGAGGCTCACGTAACAAAGTGAGGAAGAATGTGTGGTGTGGTGGGCTTTGGTGAGTGAGCGTGCAATGAAAAGGAACCTGTTTGCTACTTGCTTTTCGTTCTGTTGAATTACAGATGCGGATGCAGTTGATGATGGTGATGGCTGGGATATTTCGAAGTAGACCAAAAATGTGAAATGAAAAGTGGTATAAAAACTCATTTCTTTTGAATATTACTACATTCCTTAGTTTTATTTGCATCTGATTTACATGCTTAGTTTTTTTTCAATTTTGATTTTTTATACAACTTTAATTACGGTGGCTTCCGTGCACGAATCGAATATGATTGGTGAGTCTGTCTTATTCAAAAAGCTCACGGCGCACTTCCCATCACAGAATGGATTTTTCTGGAGATGACCTCGCAAATGGGAGTTGAGCTCTCACCATTGTAAAACATTTTCTCCTAAATGATGCACTCACTTTGGAAGGTTTTCTGGACCCATGAAAACTTTGACTGTTTCTCTACCAAGCCCCCATATCTTTTTTCGCAGACTACATATTTATAATGTTTCGTTATAGTGTCTCCACTGGGCTTTATTATGCACAGGGTCAGTTCGGAAATGCTGTGAAGTATTTTGCTACAAATGACATACTTCAAAGTATTCCATTCCTCCGGCTTGTTTGCGCTGATAAAGGGAGTGAAGGAATAGTTGGCACTAAACTGAGAATATGCGTTGGTATTTGGTTTTAGATTCACTGTTAACTGCACTTCATATTAGATTTTAAATGAATATATTCTTATAAAATTCAATGAAAAATGGGCACCGATGCAGCCGAGTCGTTGATTTGCATAATTGTTTTACAGGCGAGAGTGGTTGGACAAGTGGAAGCAATGTAATACCAAATGCAATGTGTGGAAAGATAGAATCTTCAAGTAGCCACAAAATTTATGCACACGCATGTCACTCACGTTTCTGTTTCTGCTTTGCATTTTGTATTTGAGGTAAATAACATTAATTAATTAATCAACTAATGAATGAGCCCAAAATAGTAGAAAATTTTACTCCATAATGATAAGCGAAATTAGTTTATTGGAAATTTTTGTTTTTCCAAAACAACAAGAGCTCTCAGATTTTGTCTAGCCACTACATTTATACACACGAGACGGAAAGTAACTAATTAGCAACCGTATCAGCTCCGTGCTGCAAGTTATATATACTCAACTCAATGACACTCTGCAATATGAGAAATATGATGGAACTTTGGTATTGTGTGAAGATTCTGGTAATGGGTTTTGTTTGCGTATATTATAAGCTGCAGCGTTTTTGAGTCAATTCAGTCTTCTCACAAAACTCATTATATTTCGCATCATTTATGCTCATTCAAAACCGGTCAAACTTTATTGCATTTATGTCACCAAAGTTTTCAAGTTAACTAGCTCAAAAATGTATACAAACGTAGAAATCAGCCAGGTGGAATGGTAAGTATTTCAAAAAAAAAAATAACCAAACTGAAAACAAACGAGTCAACCACAGTTCGTAACCGTTTTCTTTGATATTTTTACAGCCAAGGGTACCAAGACTTTTTCCAATTCTACCCAACCTGGATTGGTGGACTTTGTAATAAAAACGGTTTCGGTGAAAGTCAAATCCCAATGATTTTTGTTGCCACGCTATTGGTGCTGTTGATGTGTGGTGCGGTGTATTTTGCAGTGGTTTATCTCAAACGAGATAAAAAATCACTGAAAGAATGGGCTTTGAGAGACAGAGTTACGAGAAAAATAGGTGGTAAGTTTTCTAAATAACAAAAACTGTGATTTGTATACAAATTATGATTTCTAACTGGTCTACATTGATGTTTTTTAAGTTCCGAGCGTTGAATTTACGAGGATGAGTAACAACAATACATTTAACTTCAACCCATTTGGTGTTATGGGCTACGACGTTTCTCCTCTACCGGTTAATCCCTCCGACCAAAGTAGTTCACAACCTCCAAGTTTTCTCGTTGCTGTGCCACCACCTCCCTCTTACGTGGATTGTGTTGTTAGTGCAAATGGTGTGAATTCCGTTTAAAACATGAATGTAAATATTTTTTTAATTAACCTTATTTTGTACATGATGTGTAAAGTTTGTATAACCAAGTAGAATAAAGTTGAGACAAGCTACTTTAATAAACTTCGGAAATAAAGTACGAGAAAAGAGAGAATTATTAATCTGCATTGGTTTTTGACGCTTTGGATTACCGTCTTTTAATGTCATTAAGATTTTGTTAAATTGTGATCAATCTTTTCTTGAAAGTCAGAGATGATATTTGTGATTTATTTGATGAGTGAGTGTGGGATCTTCTTATGGAGTTTCAGCTGAATTACAGACAAGGATGGTGCAAAGGTAAAAATTGGGAATTGAAAATTCAACAGTTCCCAATTGATGAGAGTTCTGGATATGTTGTTTCAGTGTATTCCTTCTAATAAAGAATGAGCACTGTTCAAACACATCAGTGTGGGGTTTCTTTCATATGGACAACTAGATGTTCCTTGAGTCTTACATTGTTCGGGAAGCATTTCTTACATAGGATGCAAAGCTTTGATAGAAGGATTCATTCTTCGTGAACAGCTTGATTATGGAATTTGAGAGAAAGCGCACACCCATTCCTTATTCCGAATGTGCAGCATTTATAATATTTTTCTCTCGCGTCAGTTGTTACATGCTTATGTTTTACTGCAAAAAGCAAATTAAAAAACCCTTTCTCCGGTTTGTGAACCCAGAGGACGTGATAAAAGTCATCAAAAATTTCAGGGGAAATGTACTCAGCATTTGAACAAAAGAAAAGCATCTCTGTAAGGTGGCTTGTTCGGATATGAAATATTTGGTAGGTTTGGGCATATAATTTCTTGTCACGCATGTTACAAGCAAATGGCATCATTTTTGCAAGCATGTTTCAAGTTTCTGCCTTGTGTATTCGAGTATAATCACATACATGTTGATTTGGTTGTCAGATTGTCCCATCCCATATGCCATGTTTGTTGTAGGTATGTCACATACCGTATGTGTATTATAATTTTATGAATTGAATCTAACCCACAAACCGGGACATTTTTATTCGTTTCGTTGTTGTGTAATTTCATGAATGAGTCCAAAATAGCAGACGATTTCTACTCCTGAAGAAAATATTGATAAGGAAATGGGTTTGTTGGATATTTGTGTTTTTCCAAAACAACCAGCATTGCTTTCTCTAAGCTTTTGTCTAGCCATTCCATTTATAAACACGAGACGGAAAATAACTCATTAACAATCGTATCAGTTCCTTGCTATACGTTACATAATCCTCAACTCAACGACCTTCCATAAAATACATAATATGACGGAATTCTAGCAAACATTTATTGGTATTGCGTGTGAGCTCCGGTAATGAGAGTTGAATGGGTTTTACTTGAGTGTATTATAAGGAAAATCTAGCTTCGTTGTTCAGTCAATTCAGGTTGTTTTTAAACTCCAGTTATTTCGTATTTTACTGCTCATTCAAACCCGGTCAATTTATTTATTTTTGACACAAAACAGTAAAAATTTCCAACTCAAAAATGTATACAAACGAAGAAATAAGCAAGGTGGAATGGTGAGTAAATTATTGTAAAACAAGTAAATTCTAAAATTATTTTTAGATTGGATTTTAAACCTACTTTTCTGGATATTTTTACAGTCAAGGACACAAGGACTTTCTCCAGTTTTACCCAACCTGGATTGGTGGCCCCTGTGATAAAAACAGTTTCGGTGAAAGTGAAATCCCAATGATTTTTGTTGCCACGTTGTTGGTTCTATTAATGTGTGGAGCGGTGTATTTTGCAATAGTCAAGCTCAAACGAGACAAAAAATCGGTGAAAGAATGGGCATGGGAAGACAGTATTACGAGAAAATCAGATGGTGAGTTAATAAAATAATTCAGTACTAAGCTGTTTAACATAGAAATGAAAATTTTGGAACTAATTGGAATTGTTTATTTATTTAAACTGAAGTTCCAAGCGTAGACTTTTGGAGAATGAGTAACAGCCACACGTTCAATCCTTTCGGTGTTGTGGACTATGAAGTTTCATCCCCACCAGCTACTCCCTGCACGCAAAGTAGTTCACCCCCTCCAAGTTTCCAGGTGGCAGCGCCACCACCTCCACCTTACGTGGATTGTGTTGTTAGTGCAGATGGTGTGAATTGTGTTTAAAACGCGAAGTTAAATGCTCTAAACTTTTGTGTTATATTTTTGTACATTATTTGTAAAATTTGTGAAATCAAGTAAAATAAAAGTGAAACAATCACTACAATCAAGTGTTACATTTATCAAATCGTTTTTCTTGAACTGGAGAAATAATGTGTGGTTTGATTTGGCGAGTTTGTGTGCCATGCAAGGTTAAACTGTTTGCATTTGGTCGTGAAAATCATTGAAATTGGATACGCAGAACGGAACATACTTAATTAGCTCAATGGTCTTCATGTTACTTAATAACATTTAAAACTCCTCACTATGACAGAATTCTAGCTAATTAGTTGTGCGTTTCGTACGAATACAATAGTGAATTAACAAAAGGTGATGGATTTTCCTTGTGAACGTAATCAACATAAATCGGAGGATAAAATGAACTTGTCGTCGGTGTGTTTATTTAGATAGTTACAAGATTTTCACTGTCCAGTTTTATTGCCGGATTTGTATATAATTACAATGTTTCGTTTGTACAATTTTGAATCATTTTTATGAAAGCGTTACGTATTTAAATTCAGGAAAAATAAATTTTACAAATATTATTTACATTTATTACAATAACATTAGTAATCAGCGTCAAAAATCGGCTCGCAAGCTCCCAACTTATTCAAGCAGACTTCCATTATTTTCATGGGTTTTCCGGATATGTTTTTCCAGTTCATTTCTTCTGTTATACGATGAAGGGCACTGCTCACACCAGAATGGTTTCTCCTTGGTGTGCACATATAAATGTTGGCGGAGACCCTTAATGTTGGCAAACCCTTTGTCACAAATGATGCAAAACATTGATAGCCGGTTTTCTCCTCCTTCATTGTGCGCTTTGGACTCCCGGATATGTTTTTCCAGTTTATTTTTCTTGTAAAACGAGGCAGGGCACGTTTTGCACCAGAACGGTTTTTCTCGCGTGTGGACAAACAGGTGGTCACTAAGAGCCCCATTGTTTGGAAACCCCTTGTCACACATGATGCAAAACTTAATTAATTTTCTTCCTCCGTCGTGCATAGCTTGACAATGAAATAGGAGAACGTCACCACTCCTAAACCTTTTTCCACAGGTGGAACATTTGTAATGTTTTTCGCCCGTGTGAATTGTCATGTGACTGTTCTGCTCAAACTGGGAGTGAAACTTTTTACTGCAAAGGGCACACTCCTTAGTAAACCATTCTTCCGGCTTGTGAACTCGGAGAATGTGATGTGTCCGCAAAAATCTGACGGGGAATGTTGCTGGGCATTTTTTGCACGAGTAAGGCCGCTCCATGAGATGTTTTCTTGTGATGTGCAATTTTAGATGGTCTTGCATGTAAAATGATTTGTCACACATGATGCACGAGAAATTCATTACTTTTGAGTGCATTTTCATGTGTGAAGGAAATGAGGAGATGGCAAGAATTTTGTGGCAAATGTTGCACTCCCGTTTTGTGCTTGGGTCGTGTACCGCCGTGTGACGAGTGAGGTTGACCCGGGTGGTAAAATTAGCTGGACAGTCGGGACACGAGTAGGGTTTTTCAGTTGAGTGCTTGTACTGATTATGAGTAACAAGTAATCCTCTAGTCTTGTAGAACTTTTCACAAGGCTCACATTTGTAAGGTTTCTCATTCGTGTGACTTTTCATGTGGTAAGCCCGACCTTGTCTGCTCAGATAGGTTTTGGAACAAATGGCACATTTGAGAATCTTTTTAGATGCTTGAATTCCTCGCTCCCCATTTTTTGAAGTGATGGCCACAGCTGAACTCATAATTGGATGTAATCTGGATTTGGGTTTTTTAAACACTTCACTTTAGTTTGTGTCTTAAATTCAGTTTATTCAAAAAAAAATTTAATAAATTTCTCCATAAAGCATTGAAAAATGAAACGTGTAGCCGAATTGTTTGTTTACAATCCCGTTTTACATGGAAGTGGACGGACAAGCCAACGACAAAACAACAACTGCGAGTACTGCAATATGTAGCAAGGTAGGCTCCATGCATAACCTCACAAGGTATATTATGTACACAATACTTTGCTTGGGTAAAATCAGTCGTGTGTATGTCATCGGTCCATGGCTTGTTTCTCATACTTTTTCAGTATGATTGAGTTTCAGGTATTTTTCATTATGTACAACATGAAAGCAAGGTAAGCATATCAACAAGTGATACAAACTTCACGATGCAAGTTGGGGTGATGCAAACTTCGTGAGTATTTTATGTTCATTGATACACATGCTTGCATGGATTTTGAAAACTGAAAACTTTGACATATAAACATTACTCGATTGGATGACTGAACACAAAATAACAACAACTCTGTAAATGCAAAAAGGAAAATAATGTATTTCTAAAACAAGATTTCGCTTTCTCTCCAACTTTTGTCTAACCATTTCCTTTATAATCAAGCGACGGAAAACAACTAATTAGCTAATTAGCAACTTTGTCTCAATATTACATAACAAAACGACATTCAATGACCTTCCGCAATGTGCGCATTATTATGTTATCCTTGCAACTTGCGTTGATATTGCGTGTAATCTCACATTATGAGCTTGAAATGGGACTTACTTGAGTACATTTTAAGGACAACAGCTCCGGTATGGCAAGTATTTCAGTAATTTACTGGTGAAAAATTATTTTACGATTCGAAATTTTATTAGTTTGGGATAATTTTAACAGCCAGCCAGGGACAGACACAAATCTTTCTCCAGTTCTATCCAACCTGAAATGGGGGACCATTTGATAAAAATGTTTGCTGTGAAAGTGAAATTCCAATTATTTTTTGTCGCTACTAAGATGGTGCTCCTGAGTTGTGGAGCGGTGTGATTTGGAGGTGTCAAGCTTAACAGAGATAAAAATCGCTGAAAGAATGGGCATGCAAGGAATGAGTTAAGAAAGAATGACGCCAGTAAGCTACCAATGCAGTGCTTAGCTGTTTGTTATTAAAATGAGTTTTTCTGGACAGTTAAATTATTTACTTTACCCAGTTCCATCAGTGGTTTTTTGGAGAGTGGGCAACTGCCACACATGTAACTTCAACCCATTTGGAGTTTCGAGCTACAATGTTTCATCGTCACCACGAAATATTTAAGTGGCAGTACCATCACCTCCAACTTTCGTCCATTGTGTTGTTAGTGTTGATAGTATGAATTCATTTTGAACACCAATGGAAATATTGGAAATAGTTGTATTTTATTTTTGTACATTTCGTGTAAAGATTATTTTAATAAGAAAAATAAATACGAAATAGACCCGTTTATCACGTTTTGAAATCAATTTGACGCGAAAGCCTAATTGTTACCTTATTATCTAAAGTTATTAAACTGTTATATTTTGTAGTCACAAACGGATTTTCTGGAACGAATCAGCAGAATTACACACGCAAATCCAAATGAATGTATGAAACTTGATATCAAAACTAAATGGTTTTGAAGTAACTTTAACACTTGATACTTATCTGCAAATATCTCAAACAAATTTCTTAATATAACAAATCTAAAATAATACATTAATCATCAATATTTCCACAGCCTTTATGGTCGTTAGTTTTTTGTATGAAACAGCCGAACATTGATGTTTGATTACGAAACTCAAGTTATTTCCAATTTTTAATTATGTTTCTCACTATATTAAAGGGCTATGGGTCAGCTGCACAATTTTGTTTACATTATATTTGAGTGGGTGAAGGAAAAATTGATTGTGGAAGCTGACATGAAAGCAAGTTCTAGGGAGCATGAATTACCGTAAGCTGGGTATGTGGCTCATGTGCAGTGTGCGTGGAAGGGTGCACGCCTTTCCTTGCGTTGTTGATGATGATGAGATGCACGGGGAAATAACAAAAGGTAAAAGTTTTGGCGTTGCTAGTGCGTTGTTTTATGTAACAATGAATGTGCTTTGCTTTCGTTCGTTACAAAGTTTAAAAAAATAAATTTAATTTCCTACAAAACCTTTATAAAACAACAAATTATAATGAATAACATAATTGTAATAGTTTGATTATGGACTACTCAAGAAGACACTGAAAAGGTTTTAAATTTTATATATATTGAATTAATCATTTTATCACCTTAACTTATTTAGTTTTAAATATATTGATGTTTCAAAAAATTGCAGGCACATTTCAATCAAAATTAAGGTTTACACATATCTAAGTTGAACTCAGTCATTCAGTATGGGTTTTATAAGTTTGCATGGACTTTTCGGACGTGGTTTTCCCGGTGATGTCTTTTGATATATGATGACGGGCACTGGTCACACCAGAATGGTTTCTCTTTGGTGTGCACAAATAAATGTTCGCTGAGACCCCCACTACTTGCAAACCCTTTTGAACACATGATGCAAAACTTTGTTACCGGTTTTTCAACTCCTTCATTGTGCGCTTTAGACTCCCGGATATGTTTTTCCAGTTTATTTTTCTTGTAAAACGAGGCAGGGCACGTTTTGCACCAGAACGGTTTTTCTCGCGTGTGGACAAACAGGTGGTCACTAAGAGCCCCATTGTTTGGAAACCCCTTGTCACACATGATGCAAAACTTAATTAATTTTCTTCCTCCGTCGTGCATAGCTTGACAATGAAATAGGAGAACGTCACTACTCCTAAACCTTTTTCCACAGGTGGAACATTTGTAATGTTTTTCGCCCGTGTGAGTTGCCATGTGACGGGTTAATTCGAAGTTGCTATGAAGCATCTTGTTACAAATGGCACACTTCAAAGTATTCCATTCATCCGGCTTGTGAACGCGGCGGATGTGATGAGTTCGCAAAAACCGTAGAGGGAATGTGGCCGGGCATTTTGAGCAGGAGAAGGGCGGCTCCATCAGATGGTTTGTTTGAATATGAAATCGTAGGTTGCATTTTGAATGAAATGGCTTTTCACACATGATGCAGGAGAATGGCATTACGTTTTCGTGCCATTTCATGTGAGTAGTAAAGTAGGAGCTGGTAAGGAGTTTGTGACAAATGTTGCACTTCCGCTTTTTTCTCGGATCCTTCTCGTGAATCACTCTGATGTGGCGAGTCAAGTTGCTTGATGAAACAAATGAAGCTGGGCATTGGTTGCATGAGAATGATCTTTCCGTGGAGTGCCTGTACTGATGGTGGGAGCGAAGGGAGGTTTGGCACTTGAACGATACTCGACAAAGTTCACATTTGTAAGGTTTTTCATTCGTGTGTCCTTTCATGTGGTAATCAAGACCTTGTTTGTTCACATAGGTTTTGGAACAGACGGCACATTTGTAAATCTTTTTATGTGCTGGAATTCTTTGCACTCCATTTTTTGTAGTGATAGCCGCAGCTGAACTCATATTTGGTTGGGAACTGTGCAGTGTTTTTATCAACGATTCACTTAACTTGAAAACTGTTATTGAAACTGATCCTATTAAGCACTGTAATTAATTTATGGGCGACACTGCAACTGAATCGTTTGTTTACATTACGATTATACATAGAAGTGGATACGCAAGCCAAAGACAAAACAACAACTGGTTTACGGTGATTACTGCATTATATAGCAAGGTATAAACCATACATAACCACAAAATGTACACATCACTTTGCCTGGGTAAAATCATTCACTTATATGTACGAAATCCATGCATCTATCGTTTGCTTCATATACCTTTGTAGTGAGAAGGTTTCGGTTTCTTGAAGAGCATTTTTTCACTATGTGTATAATACAAACTCCAAAAGAGTATTTTGTTTGGTTTCAAGAATATTGCTTTCATGTTTTTTAGGAACTTTTATTAAAATTGTATAATAAGTTTCACTAAAAATTGGAGACAGACGCTAGTAAGTGTGTTGTTTACAATTTCGTTTTACATATGTTGAATGAACAAGCCAAAATCGAAATAAAACCTGAGTTTCCGGCGAGTACTTCCAATGTGAAGCAAATTATATGCATATATGCATTCTGTTCTTGCTTTTTGTTGTTTATTTTTGGGTAGAATCACTCACACGCCCTCCATATATATCCATAGTTTTTGTTTGCTATACTTTTAGGATGTTGTGTTTCAGGTTCTGAAAAAATATTCTTACTGTAGTTACATGCACAAGCATTTATGTTTGAGGTGTACGAAAAAATCCTTTCTGTCATTTTTCCATTTATGTCACATATAGGCATTTGTACAGTGTGGTGTGCATCCCAACATGCTGAAGCGATCCAAATAACATGGTGGTATTTTGTTGGATTTTTTACATATCATCAATACACAAGGCTAAGAATGAACCCAAAGTTTTACATGAAAGTTGTCTTCCAAAACTTGCTTCTGTCTTGTCTCTATTCTAGCCGAGTCTTTTTTTTGTTGTGGGCAATGTCGTATCTTCCACACAAGCTACTGCACTCAAAGAGTTCGAAATTATGACGCAGCAAGAACAATGTGACAAAAATTGTATTTTCGTCTAGGGTCTTTGTCATGAACAACGCGGGTGTGGGATGAGAGGTTTTGATGAAAAAAAAAGGTCGCGTATTTGAGACAAGAGTTAAACTTTTCCGCAGCTTGTCAATATGCTTGATGATGGGAAGGAAGACTAGTCGAACACATAAAAACACGACACTCCATAGTTGAATGAACAAATGACACATTTGAGATTTTTTTTGGGTTTCAGAACCACGTTATACTTTCCCAAAAATTATTTGAGAAATTAGTTTTCACATTGCTTTTGGATGGTAGGTGACTAAGATTCAATTGTTCGTTGCACTGGAAATATAGCAAGTAGTTTCAACATTGCTTATAAATTCATGTAATTAACAATGGATTGGATTTGTTGGCGTATTAATTAGCAGCGCGATGTTAAAATGAGTCTGACGTTGCATTTGAACTCCGCGTTGTAACAGTAGCTGAACTCTGACTCAGATGTTCTGATATTTTTTGCACATTCTCTTGTTATGAATCTCACTGCAAAACGGGAACAGATGCGAGTGATTTGGTTTACTGTGGCGTTTTTGGTTGAATATATTATGCTTTTCAACAGGTCAAGGTGATCCTAATTCCGTGGCTGTATATAAGGATTTCATGTTTTGAGTCACAAACATGCACAATTTTCTTCCAATTTTCTTCGTGGTATTTTTCGTTGTTATATAATTTAATGAATGATCCCAAAATCGCAGAAAATTTTACTCCAGAATAACGATAAACCAAATGAGTTTGTTGGACGCTTGGTTTTTTCCTAAAACTAGTTTACACTTTCTCTCCTGCTTTTGTCTAGCCATTCCATTTGTATATCTCAGACGGAAAATAACTAATTAGCAACTTTATCTCTTTCTTATATAATAATACTCAACTCAATGACCTTCCGCAATATGTACATTACGACGAAAATCATGCAACTAGTTTTGGTATTGCGTGTGATCTCTGCTTTGCTAATGAGGATTGGATGGGTTTTGGTTGAGTGTATTATAAGGAAAACAGAAGTTCGTTGTTCAGTCAACTCGGCCTGCTTCAAAACTCATGTTATATCGCTTCTTTGTGCTCATTGGGAACTGGTTGAAGTTTTATTTATTTATTCACTCAAAAGTTCAAGTAAACAAGCTCAAAATGTATACAAACGGAGAAATTAGCAAAGTGGAATGGTATGTATTTATATTACTTTTGCGAAAACTGAAGAAATAATTTTATATTGGAGTTTGAAACAACCTTTTCTGGATATTTTTACAGTCAAGGACATGAAGACTCTCTCCAATTCTACCCAACCTGGGTCGGTGGACCTTGTGATAAAAGCAGTTTTAGTGAAAGACAAATCCCAATGATATTTGTTGCCACGTTTTTGGTTCTCCTGATGTGTGGCGCGGTGTGTTTTGCAGTGATAAAGCTCAACAGGTATAAAAAATCACTGAAAGAATGGGCATGGAGAGACAGAGTTAACAGAAAATTAGCTGGTAAGTGTTTATAAAATGTGTTTTAACCTTAAAATCACTGATTTATTCTTCAATTGATTGATATTGTTAATTTTTTATTGTAGTTCCAAGCGTCGACTTTTGGAGAATGAGTAACAGCCACACATTCAATCCTTTCGGTGTTGTCGGCTATGACCTTTCATCCCCTCCAGCTACACCCTGTGCTCAAAGCTGCGCACCACCTCCAAGTTTTCACGTGGCAGTGCCACCGCCCCCACCTTACGTGGACTGTGTTGTTAGTGTGGACTCTGTGAATACCGTTTAAACTAATGGACGTATTGGATATTATTGTAATTTATTTTTGTACCTTATGTGTAAAGTAAAAGTAAAAAGAACCATGCCATATTTATCAAGTTACGTGCAAGCCCGTATCCTAATTAGCAACTCAATCTCGTTATAAATTGGTCGTCTACGCTGCATATTGCCTTCCTATGCACTCATGTAACGTCCTCGTCCAAAATATTTTTGGTTGTATTTATCCGTGATCTGTCAATCAACCTTATTCTATCTCTCTTCTTGTTTTTGGGATATTTTTGATAAAGCAAGATGTGTCATCGTATCATACCTTACGATCACTCATATATTATGCATATTTTGGCATATGATTTAATGCGAAAAATATTGCAGTTTAACCTGATGAGCGGAAATGGAAAGAGGCGATAATGTTGATTACAACTGCAGCGATAATAATTACGTCAATTGGGGTTCAGATAACGTTTGATCACTTAAAACAATTCAACAGAAAAAGTTTCCAGTTCAGTTTGTCATACTATTCATTGCGGTGCGTCAAGTCAATGAAAATTCCTGTTCACTGCAAAGGTAATTCTTTCATAAAATCATTTAAAAAAGAATCTTGTCTGCTTTTATAATATTATAACTGTTTTAGTTCAGGTTAAAATGTCGGTGGACTTGTCTGAGGAGGACTTTGTGAGAAGGCGGACAAGGCAGGGAGAAGCATTGGAAACTCTCGTAGAAATTCTGGACAGCTCAAGCTTTCCAGGGACCAGCGGTTCTTCTAGTACCATCACAGTTATTCTTACTGGAGCTCTTCGAACAGTTTTGAAAATCTGCATTCGAATTAGAGCTGGGTTAGGCACTGCTTCCGCAGGACAAAATGAAAATGGAGAAGGCAACAATGATAATCTTTCGAGAATAGCATCGTGTTGGGACATCATCCAAGCCCAAACGAATGGAATTGTGGACACTGCTAGAAACGGGATGATGGAGGCTGCCATGTCTCTCAACCGAACGGAGCAGGGAGTTCTTGCGAATTATATGAAACAGGCAGCAGATGTATTTTCTGCATTTGCTGAAATCGTCAACTTCGTTTTGAAAATACTTTCTAGAGGAATTTCTTGGGCATACAAAAGGGTTACCGAGTCGTTTCTTGAGTTTGTGGAACATTTGGAAGCAATCCTTGCCCTGTATGATAATGAAAAGCAATCCATTACCATGTAAACTTTTAGAACTTGAAAGAAAATAAAAGTGCATGTACATGTTTTGTTCATAAAAACAAAAACAAAAATTGCGTTCTCCTTAAGACAATTGAGTTTGGTAAATACACCTGAAATAGAAGCATTTCTCCACAGTTCATCCTCAACTTATTGACTAGTTATTGTAATTTTATATGGAACTTCAAACGTTTCCTGTAGATTCTCAGTTCAAAGTAGATTTGCTTGTCTCAACCATAACAACTCTTTATTTTCTTTATAAACATGTTTACTTTAAATACTTGACTTGAAACTGGATATTGACTTAGCTGAATGCGTTTACGATGTAACAATTGTAATAGCAAGCAAAGCACGCAGTCGATCGGAAATTAAATTAAACCATTTGTCATGCAATATTAAAGTTTAAAAAAATTAAATCGTTTGCCACAGAATCAAAAACTCCATTCAAACCCATTTTTTTTTAGATTTTGGCTACTAACTTTACGATCTGATTTACCGATCGTGTAATTATACGAGGTTAGTTTTTGGAATTATTCGTCATATTACGGTTTCAATTTAGTGCCTGAAATTTTTGAAGATATTAAAGAATGCCCTTATACGATTTTAAAAATATTTCTTATAACATACTACACTTTTGGAGTACTCATGGAAGATGGATTAAAAAAGTACTGGAAGTTGGAAAAATAATAAAAGGGGAAAAATGAAAATGCATGCCACTCAGTTTCACCTTGGGAACATTCTTTTATTTGTAAACTTGCAGTTGTTTGAAATTGTTCATTTTCAGCAGCTATATAAGCCTTTATTATTACATTTTTATTAGGTTTCAGTAACAGAAATCAGATTTAATTCAGCTGTGTCCTCTGGATTCTTGCGAGCCTCCTTCTTACAACAGAAACAAGCTTCCTTGACACTTTTCTTCAAGTTTTTGGAAAGAAGAAAACACAAAATTGGAAACGTTGCAGAAGTAGAGTAAGATAAAATACCCGCCAGAATAAAGAAGATAACGAACGAATGACTTGCTTCATCTAGTACGATGAGAAGGACCTATAAAATCAGCAAACGTTTTAACTAGTCCAAAAAGCAAAATCATCATCAAATCTGCATGAAAATACCTGTAATGCCCAGTACGGAGTCCAACAGATAAAATGCACTGTGACCCCTGATAGAACGAGTTTGGTAACTTCCCTTTCTTCATTTTGTTTACTATTGTAGTTTTGTGCTCCGTCATTGATAAAACGTCGTAGGGTTAGAATGTAGAAAATGAAAATAATAAAAATTGGAACTGCAAACCCAATGTTGAACATGTAAATGATGTATATCATCTCGCCACTCATTGTTGCTGATTCGGGCCAAAATATGTTGCAATTTGCCTGTAAGAGGAAATTAGAATCATTTTATTTAATATGTACATATGTCACATCTCCTTACAGTTATGGTAAAACGCAAATATTTCAAGCGCGAATTATCCACTTTACTGCTAGAGGGTTGCGAATAAAATCTCCTGAAAACTAATCTATTTTATGATTTAGAAAATGTAAAACTTTCCTCAAACTGCGACGAAGTGTATTATTTTGTGTTAATAAAAAAGTTCATGTTTTTAAAAAAAATGCTGCAACTTACTCGATCGTCAATGTCCAAAGTATTGGCATACATAAAGACTGGAACAACCAGGACAACGGAAAGGATCCACACAAATATAATTACCAGTTTTGAACCCGGTGTATAACGGTATTTTGGTCCATTTATTGGGTGACAAACAGCAAAGTATCTATATAAATAAATGTAAACATGAACATACTGCATTTCAAGTTGATGTAACAAGTGATGATGATATTGCTACCTATCAACAGTTAGCACGATGAAGAACAAAGGAATTGTGACGTGGTTTGTGCTTGTCATCGTGAAATACATTTTGCACAGCAAATTTCCAAACGGCCAATGCCCCAATACAGCCGTTGTTATGAGAAAAGGAAGACCACTCGTAAAACATATGTTTGCGATGGCCACATTCACAATGTATTGATTGGTGACTGTTCGCAATTTGAAAAATCGAAACACCACATAAATAAGGAAAGAGTTGCCTGACAATCCGATTAAAAAAATTAGTCCATAAGCCATTTGAAAAATGATGTGAAACCATATCGACGGAGAACTGGACGAAAATGACTCCTCCAATTCCAAATTGGAGTCGAGAAGACTCCAGTTAAAATATGCGAATTCGTCATAGTCCATGATAAATTGAGAGTAAAATGTTTTTGTTGTGGAAATTATTAGGTTTCTGCTTAATGATAATGTTAAAATTTTCTGCTTCTCTACTCCGCAACTTTCACTTTGCAACTAAGAGATTTTCAGATTGCATGGTATTTTACGCATAAATGAAACAGATGTTGGACATTCAAAATAAAGCCAACTTACATTGAATATTTTTCAATGTTAGTAAAGTGGCGTAGCTGTGTTGAGCTCATGCACATTGCCAAATGAGAAATGGCAAAGCTCCAATCCATCATAAACGCAGCTTTTGAGTATCTGGCAGCAAAAGGATGAGTAGGATGACGCAAGCTCTTTTGCTTGAGATTGGCATTAATGTGACGCCAGACATGTGAACTTTGTTGCTCTTGTTTTTGTTTTTCAAGTGCACGATTGAGTTCAGAAAGACGATTTATTCTTTTTCCACTCAAACTGAACTCTGTCATTCCCCATTGACGTTTATCGTATTTAGGAGAGCTTACTGTTTTGATAAATGAATGGTTGTTTGTTTTACATGACTAAAAACATCATGTCTGTGATTCCTCAACAAAATGATTCATCGAAAAGTAAACATGCTATAACAAGCATTTGCTGAGGTCATTTTCTGGAGTAGTAACAAAAATTTGGACTGATTTGGTTGGAATCAAAGTTGACTGCACTTTGCATGAGTATCGACGGGAGTGCAAATGAACAGTTGCTATATTTAGATGAACGAACAAAATTGTATAATATTGAACTCCACAGCACATTTCTTCATCCTTAGACTTTTTGTAACGGACACGAAAATGCATACTGTTTTTGCATTTCTCGCTGTTGTCCACACACATTTCGTAAACGATTTATCTACGAAGATGATGTTGGTAAAGTTTTGATGAAAAATCCTGTACCAGGCAATTCAATTTTAAGTCAATGTACTCAGCTGGATTTTATGATAATTTTGCGGTACTAGACTATTAAGTAAATTGAAGTATTTAATCAGTTTTAAAGATTGTTATTCTTTCATTCGAAATTGATTAGTAAAAAATTGATGGTAAACATTAGTAAATTTGAAGATTGAACTGCTAACTAAATTTTTTGCGATCTGAGATGACACGAGAAAGCAAGACAACGTCTGTTGATTTTGGAATAACCTAACCTAACCTTTAAACTTATTTAATTTTCTTTGTGTATTTTAAAACCACACTAATGATTACCCTTGCTTATAATTGAGGTATATTTTGATGTAGTTCAAACGCTGGAGTTATTTTTTATAGTTAACACAGACAACAGACTTTTAATTTTTGTTAATCATTTTAATAAACATACTTATATGAATCTCACCTATATGAATTCACAACCCTATAATTATATACCACACTCTTCACAATAAAAAAGACAGTTCTATGTAAGCAAAATCATTTCAAAGCCGGAGCTCTCCCGTGATCAACAACTTGAAATGGAACCATATAGAGTTAAAGATCTAATACATTTTTTTTTCGGATGAAACGAGAAAAAAAAACCCTGGCAAGTAATAAAGTAATTTCTTTCGATTATTTTAATTTATGAAATCCCTGGCTTTTCACATCGGTTTTCAAATAAACCACAATCCTTATAAATGCATAACAGTAAGTGACATTTATTTTTATCTTCATTTATCAACAGTCATTTATACAAATCATCATATAGCAATTATGTAAGCTAGTTTTTTATCAACTTGTTGGTTTTTCAGCACGGAAAGGCAGAAATGCCCCAAAAGCTTGTTGACTTCTTGGCTATATTTATTTTATCCCTTTAATGTGTAGAATGAATACATTTTTGCAATAAATTTTAAACCCCTTAATATAATCTTGAAAACACTTAAAGGTAATCCTTGATGTCGAGTAGTCTCATTTCATTTTTCTACAGCCGTAGTATTAGATAAAGGTTTCTATTGAACTGTTATATGCATATATGACGTTAACTAGCATTTAATTTTGAAATAAGTAGGAAGGTAATAGTTGCATTTACAATTATATTGAAGATTTCCAGCCCAGTTTCACGCTTCACATAAAAGAATGGACCTATCTTGATTCCTACACGGAGCATGGAGGCGCACTGTCTTCTCTCTATTTTTTCTACCAATCTACCCTTCCAAAAGAGTCGTGTTTTATCGGTGTACATGAGTGGGAGCCGGCAAACCTGGGTAAAAAATATGATAAGGCCATGGCCCACAATGATGACTATTAATCCGCAATAAAAGAAAATGCGAAATTCTTCCTTGTCATAAATTTTCAAGCAGGTAACGTTGGATATAACACACATCACTATTGCAAACAGCGTCAACGTCGGACTGTAGACAATTACCGTGGTATTGCTGCATTCCACTAACAATCTAAGAACAATGTGCTTCTCTCTGCGTTGTCTGAAGTTATCAAGATAATGTGTTGAATCGACTGGTGGCACCACAGTTTCATGTCGTGCTGATTTTGTTTCACCATTATTTACCTTGGACTTCCTTCTTGAATGAACCTGTTCTAACCAGTATGTTATCTTTTTTCTCATTTTTTCAAGCCGACTTTGCCTTTTGCCGGAAAAATTACTCTGAAGACTCCTCCTGTAATTTGGTTGCGTTTGTTGCTCGTACACTTCAATGAACGTGATAATAAGGAGAAGGCCGTTAGTCATGTAGCTGGCATTGAAAAATGCTGCAATTCCATAGGAAAGCGAAGCAATTAGGCGTCTAGGACACTCAGGAATTACACCAGCAAAAAGCAAATTAAGACAATCCTTGTTATTCAGCAGGGGATAGATTATAAAGGCGGGTGGACATACACAAACCCCAGTTGCTAGCAATACATAACCTGCAAGCTCTGTAATATCAGGGAAGCGGTGAAGGCTTGGAAAACCTATGGTAAACAAATGATGATTTAGAAATACACTTTAATTCATTTTTAACATGCAAAAAATAAGCATTAGCTCACTTGGATTCTCGATATTTCCAACTTTACGAATTTGTCTGAATAAGTACACGATATTGTGGGGATCTCTCTCGATTGTGTAGAAAGTGGCGATGGATATCGTAGCCATTGCAACGAAAATGAAATTTAATATTAACGATTCCCCCTTTTCACTCATTTCTGATTGCTTACTGTGTGCAAGTTGGATGACGGAATAAACGTTGTAGCAGAAAAGAAAACAAGTGTTCACAATTGCTAGGTGCCACAGCGGCATTTTCCATCTCGTTTCTAGCTTGGAATTCGTTACCAACTGTTTTGTATCTCTGTCAATGTACAAAGGAGTGTCGAATATTTTCTGTGTTAGGAGCTGAGCGTTTATTGCCGCAATACCGAAACCCATTTTTCACCACTGCCGTACTGTCAGAGCTCAGAAATTCACTCGACTTCATACAAAGTCTCGGAACATTCTGGCAAACTTTTCTTTTTAACCAGTTTAAAACATGTAAAAACCAAAATTTTATCAGACGTGTGCCAAAATTCCAGGTATATTTATTGATTTTATTTGTTAAAAAATAACCAAAAGTTAATACTTCAAACCAAGCCAAACCTACCAGAAATTGGTTTCTTATTACAATTTTCAGTAGATTTATAGCAATGTAAAAGGTACGTTTGTCGCCGAATGAAATGAAAAGGTACTTCCATTACTGAAATACATACAAAGAAATAATGTTGAGTTTTATGGGCATTTTTGCATCCGTCTTAAACCAATCTTTCCAATTCGCGAATAACACACCACGTTTATTGCTCTTAAACGATTTTTTTGAAAAATAATTTTCCTAAAAACCCTTTTCATGTACGATTTTTGTTTTTTGTTTTGCAAAATTTTATTTCCATAAGACATCACTACCAAAACTGATAAAATATTAAACTTTTACTTTTAGGAGCAACCAGAAAAAACTCTACAAGCGCATTAATAAAGTTGGAAGCTATACTTCGTTTATTAAATTTCACTTTTGAAAATTCCTGACCGACTATGTGTGTCTTTGGTATTTTTGGGATTTCAAGTACATAAAAAATCAGAGACAAATTATTTAACGTTCAAATTTACGGCCTGGGACCCAAAACTTGATTTCCACCTGGATTTGCATACTTCTGATAAACATTTTACCATGTATTTCGGAAGTACGAGGTTCAGAGCAAAATATGCTTTTATGCCAGCTTTGTCTTTCTCCTGAAAAGAATTCTTATGCCTCAGCTAAACATACAGTGTATCCAAGATCATGCATCAATCCGAGCAATTTTAGATGTACCTTTAGACAATATTATGACGTAGTTTGTGCCTTGGGGTATCATAAATGAAATATTATACCATAAACAAGCTTTCATTTGATACGTCATAACCCAAATATGTCTTCCGACCGCCTGACCTTTGACCTTGTCCGACTGAATATTTATAATCAGTACTACAGGAGCTTTTGGTTGATATATTACAATCTATATGGACCTCGACATTTGACCGTCTCGCAACACCAGGTGGCTCATCTCTGAAATTAACCTCAGGTCTGACAAAGCTATAGTAATGAATCAGTAGCGCAAAAGACAAACGGCTCTAAATATATGGTTTGGACACGAAAACGACGTGATACCAATCCTTTTTTACATCTTGGCGACATTTATTTTATTCCGTCAATGCGTAGAATTGGTGCATTTTTTGGAATAAATTTTATAACACTGAATAAAATCTATAATCTAACGATACAAAAATTCAGCCATTAAAATTAACCATGATCCAATAAACTGATAGATGCATATAACGTTAACTTGTATTTAGTGATTAGGTAAGTAGAAAGGAAATAGTTGTGTTTACAATTATATCGAAAATTTCCAAGCCAGTTTCACGCTTTACATAAAAGAATGGACCTATCTTCATTCCTACAGGGAGCATAGAGGCGCATTGTCTTCTCTCCATCTTTTCAACTAATCTACATTTCCAAAGGTGACGTGTTTCATCTGTGTACATGAGTGGGAGTCGGCAAGATTGGCATAAAAACATGGCAAGGCTATGGCCAACAATGATGACTATTATTCCGCAATAAAAGAAAATGCGAAATTCTTCCTTGTCATAAATTTTAATGCAGGTTACATTGGCCACCGCACACATCACTATCGCAAATAAAGTCAAGGTCGGGATGTAGACAGTCACCATGTCATTGCTGTATTGCATTAGCAATCCGAGAACAATGTGCTGCTCTCGGCGTTGTCTGAAGTTATTAAGGTAATGTGTTGATTCGATTTGTGACACAGCAATTTGTCGTATTACTTGTGTTTCAGCATGAATTACATTTGACAACCTTCTTAAGTGAACCAGTTTTAGCCAACATATTATCGTTTTTATCAATTTTTCTACTAACCAGCTTTGCCGTTGTTCCAATGAAAAATTACTCTGGAGACTCATTCTATAATTGAGTTGCGTTTGTTGGTGAATCACATCGATACCTGCGATAATAAGAAGGAGAAAGCTGGTAATGTAGCTGGCGTTGAAAAATGCTCCAATTCCGTAGCAAATTGAAGCAATTATGCGTCTAGGCCACTCAGGTAGTATACCAGCAAGCAGCACATTAAGACAATCGTGGTTGTACATCAGGGCATAAAAAATACAGGCGAGTGGAATTACAGAAAATCCAACTGCAACTAACACATAGCCTGCAAGCTCTTTAGTATCAGGAAGGCGCTGAGCGCTTGGCAAACCTATAATAACCAATTGTAACATGAGAACACAGTTAAATTGATTGTTAATATAAAAATATAAAAATGAGCTCACCGAGATACTCCGTTTTTGTAACTTTAAGCATTTGTCTGAATAAGTACGCAATAATGTGAGGATCTCTCTCAATTGTAGAGAAGGTGGCGATGGCAAACGTTGTCAGTGCAACGAAAAAAGTATTTAGTATGAATGATTCTCCTATTTCACTCATTTCTGAGTGCTGATTTTGTGCCAGTTGGATGATGGCGTAGACGCTGTAGCAAAAAAGAAAGCAAGTGCTCACAATTGCTAGGTGCCACATAGGCATTCTCCATCTCGTTTTTAGCTTGGAATTGGTTATAAACTGTTTCGTATCTCTGTCAAAGTAGAAAGGAGTGTCGAATATTCTCTGTGTTAGGAGCTGTGTGTTAATTAAAGCAATACTAAAACCCATTTTTCACTACTGCAGTATCTTCAGAGCTGAAGAATTCACTCAACATCGTACGACTTCTAAGAACATTCTGGCAAAAAACAATTTTAGTACCAGTTATAATATGTAAAATGGAGGTTTTTTTGGATTTCAATCCCCGGATATTTTTATTGATTTTATTTGATTAACCTGTAACCTAAAGTTTTCAAACCAGGTCAAACCTACCAGAAATTGAGTATATGTTAGAATTTTGAATAGGTCTATAGAAATGTGAGAGGTACATTTGTCGCCAAATGAAAGCAAAGGGTAAATGTACTACAGAAATACATACTAGCGAATAATGTTGAGTTCTATGGACATGGTTGCATTTCTCTTAACCCAATGTTTCCAATCGACGACTAACACGCCTTTTTTGTGCATATCACAACCCTTTTCTTGTACGATTTTTGGCTTTATTAAAAATTATTTGTGCAGAATATGTCCCACGACCACACTCCGACACTATGGGGGTCTAAAACGGGCTTTGTCTAAAAAAAACAATGCCATCTGCCGAAGTTTCCGAAACT